>JAVTVY010030520.1:0-13400 GCA_036873755.1 Hanleya hanleyi | reverse complement strand
GTCTTGATCAAGGGTGTTTTTTTATAGGCGCGAAAAGAAAGTGCCCGTTGTGGTGGTGTTTTGAGGGGTGACTCCGGTTCCCATTCGACTTCCCAAGAAGGTAGTGGGCCACTCGGTGATTGCTGGGTTTGCTGCATAAAGGCCCAGCGGTGGGGGTTCCCCACCAATTCCTGTGGTACATGCATGTCTTTCAAGCCTTGAGCGAACACCTCCCATCCTCGAGGATCGGTGTGCGATCTGCGTTGACGCATCAGATCATTCACTAAATCCGTCATGTGGGTGCCGGGGACCACCTGATTCTGTACCGGGAGTTCGCCTTTATCATTCCAAGTCATGTTAGGATTCTGTTTCATCCGTTGTAATACCAGGCCAGCTTGTTTCTTGAACGAGGCAGGTACACTCTTCAGCACTTCGTCTTCCACCCACTGTGGGGCTGTGGGGGCTACCTCACCCGGCTGTTGGAGCGGTGCTGAGGTCAGCGGTCTGTCACGTGGTGGTGGTGGTGGTGGTGGTGGTGGTGGTGGTGGTGGCGCTGTTGCTGGGGTAGACAGGGTTTGTATTGGTCCATGAACGTCATGTACCGTTGAAGCGTCTCATTGTACCGTTGTACTTTCTCACTGTCGCTTAACCCCGGTCTCTGTAAGATCTGTTGCATCTCTCCATCGAGGCTGTTTATGGTCTTCACCGTAGGTGGGACAGGGTAGGGTGATTGGAGGTTTTGCAGGAACCGTGGTTCGACGAGGACCATTTTTTTCGTGTGGTTCATTGTCGGCCGAAGAGTCCACCCAATACTGGACCCAACACGGAAGCGGCCAACGGTGCTAAGATGGCCCCGAGAAAGCCGCCTTTCTGTAACACCTTTTTCTTTTGTGTTTGAGGGACCCGCTTGTGGACTAGGGTTCGGAGACCTGTCTTATGCTTGGCCAACTTGGTCTTCTGAGCCGGAGTCAGTGGTACGTTGCCTTTTAACAGGTTGTACCCGATCTCGCACAGACAGCGTACAAGGTCAGGGTCCGCACCGCGTACAATGGTTCGGACTAACTCGGGTGGGGCCGTCTTCAATACACGGAGCGTGGGAGCGTGCTTCCGTACTCGCGCAGACATCCTGTACAACTAATGCTAGAACCCACAACTCTGCCCTTTTTATCCACCTCACAGACAAAGTCAACCCTGCTGTGGTATTCATTCTTTTTATTATTCCCCATCATCAAACACACAGACCCCAGCTGGGGGCGCCACTGTGGGTGTGTTTACATTATTTTTGCATGTACACGTGGTGGGTCTCTCCGGGAAAGATGCCGGTCCGTAGTCGAAGGTGGTCGGGGGTGGCTTGCTTGAGATCGAAGAGCATATACCCGTGCTGAGGGGTTGTGGCATCTTTAAAGGCTTCCAACGCAAACGGTGTGCGGCCGGGATACATCTGTCTCGCCAGGTGCAGCAGTTGAGTGGTATCTCTCGGGTTTTTGAAGACCACCAGGTAGTGGGCATTTAAGCTGATATTCCGATGTTCTTTGTTTTTACTGAACAGATTCTGCACAATGTAGATGATGCTGAGCCGTCGATGATGGCTGCCTTTGGTAAAGAGTTGGGTGACCCGTGCATCCGTCTCCGCCATGAGATCATCCACAACCACCAATGTGTCGGGTTCCAAATCGGCCAGGTTGGGTAGGCCTTCCACGAACGTGATGTGGGGCATTGCTGCATACGCTTCCTGCCATTCTCCGTAACACCACACGACTCGGGCAATGGGTGGAGTGATCATGCTGTCGGCGTGTTGAAGGAGCTTCCTGACGAAGTGCGTTTTGCCGGAGCCCGTCGGTCCTGCGATGACGCAGGTGAAGGGATGCTGCCACCGAGGGTCCATGGTTTGAGGTCTATCCGTTGTCGTGGTAACCCGCTCTTGTAAATTTCGTACGAGTGAACTGGAGTGGTGGTGGGTACAACGTCGGTCGTCGTTTGCTCGCTTTTCAGGGATGATGATGATGATGGATGAGTAGTCGTCGTAGTACGGGTGGTCGTGGTGGGGTGGATGTAGGGGAGTAACTTGAAGGCTGGAGTAGACGTAGGGGTCTGCGTTGAGACGTGCCGTACCCTTGACGTCCGGGTGGGTGTAGGTTGTGGGGTGGTGGTGGTGGTGGTCACTGATGCAGAACGCAGGGTGTTGAAACAGGATATCACGTAGGATAAATCGTAGAACACACCGGTAAATAACGTACCCAGAACTACGACTAGACACAACACAGTACCGATTTGTGCTTTTCGTGTTCTTAACAGTACGGGTAGACGACGTGTACTCTCCATGGTACAGTCCTACACTGAAGGCAGGGGGGTGATAGGCGTTAGCATTTATAGACGTTTCATGTCACGGCCGGACACCCAGGAATTAAAGGAACGAGGCCAACCTTGCCATTTGACGAAATGATAGGGAATGCCACGTCGACGTTCCGTTTTCAAAATCTTCTCCACCGTATAGTAGTCTTTCGGTGTTTTCACTATGGGTTGTAATTCTGTCTCGTAAAACGTGCCTTGCAGTCTCTCGCCTTGTAGATCTTCCAGTTGATAGACGTGGGGTTGTCGAGGTTTATGGCGCACGATGACAAAGTGTTCATCACTCCAGTTGGGTAAATAGCCTTTCTCAAATTGGCCTTTCACTTTACTGATCCGTACCGTATCTCCCCGTTTGTAACGGGGTGCCGTCAAGGGTGGACTGGAAGAGTACAGCGTAGCACGGACTTGATGTTCGTTCCGTTCCGTCACAGTCCGGGGGGCTCGCTGGATACTGCGATGATATGCCCGATTGTAGCCTTGCACCAGTTGAGGGAGTACATCCAGGTAGCGTCGCGTGTTTTGAGCTGTAAAATATTTGTACATCCGGCCTTTGAAGGTGCGATTAAAGCGTTCCACTACCGAGGCTTTCGTCTCATTGTACGTGTGAAAAAAAATACCTTCTTTTTCTTAAGAAAGGCTTGAAAGGGTCGGTTGAGAAATTCTGTGCCTTCATCTGTTTGTAAATACAGAGGTTTGCGCCCCGTCTTGAAAATCTGCTGAAACGCGGCTATGAGATTCTCTCCTGTTTTGGTACGCACGGGTAGGACCCAGGCATATTTCGATAGAATATCGATACAGGTTAATATGTAGCGGTATCCATCATTTTGAGGTGCAAATCGACTCATGTCCACTAAATCCGACTGCCATTGCGCGTCGATCCCTCCCACAATGACACGGTTACGACGAAAATGACGTCGGACAGCTCGATGTAGACTGTACGTATCTTGGGTTTTTAACCAGTCTCGAACTTCACTTCGACTGATCCCTGGGGCCGCTCGAGTCAATGCCCCCACACCACTATAGGCAGCTGCACTCGTTGGATTATAATACAAATCAGTTAATACTTGGTCAATTTCCTTGTTCTCCCGCCGCTGCCGCCCCATCACGCACTTCGTTGGTCTCCGTCCCAGGTCCGTCGATCTCTTCCCGGGGTGATACTGAGTTCGCCTTCCCGTCCGTCTCGTCCCAGGGTGATACTGACCCTCTAGCCGCTCTGCATTCTATACATATAGGCCTTTTTTTTACGACTGTAGGAGAAGCTGGTTTACAGAAACAAAATTCTGCTAGTCTTTCACCCGGTTCAGCGAACGCCTCTTCTATAGCACGAACCCACGCTAATTGTTCAGGGGATCGATCGTCCGGTGATAATAACTGGTCGACAATAGGCATTATTGTCTTGAAGGCTGCCCACAGAGAGGGAGTTAGGCTGATACTCCGCTCATCTTTATACCGACCTAGCCGTATACAGTGGGGTCGTAGGAAATAGACGTACATGGCATTATCCAGGTGAACGATCTCTCCGTTCAATTCCCCGCTGATTACCCGTTTAAACTTATTCCATCCATCACGCTGTAGTGTCACGGGATTCCATAGCATTTCTGCGGGGGTCCAATAAATAGATAGAGCGTCTTGCGCCAGTTTTATTTTATCCGCATACACATATAAGCGCACAGTGGGTGTAAGAGGCAGAATGGCTCGTAGTGGTAGCGACATGCTTGCTTGCTCTCTATGTCCAACTGATACACACTCTGTCTCTTTCCCTGGTATTTATACTATTCTGTGAGAGGCGGGTCGTGTGCAGAGAATATTTTATCCACCACAGGCACACTGTGTTGTAAAGCCGTCCATAGTTCGGGATCGAGTGTAAATCCGCCTCGTTTGAGAGAGATCAATCGGGCAAAAAAAGGGCCGCGAAAAATGTATACATCGTGATCCAGGTAGATAGTATTTCCATTCAAATGACCGAATAACACACGTTTCAAGGTCGTCCAGCCTTCGGAAGATAATGTCACACGGGCGGGCTCAGGTGAGCCCCAGCAACGGGAATCATCGTCAATAAGTTCCAGGCGATCTGGGTATATTATAATAGTACATCCCGGGGTTAACGTACGAGTCATGATCGATTGAGTGTGCGGATAGAGTATATCGTCCACGTCTGTAATGACAGTTTTCAGCGCCGCCCATAATGCTGGCCAAAGCACAATCCCGTGACCGCCACACTCCTCTAATCGGGGAAAAAATGAAACTTCTCTACTCCGCCGTAGATACACATTCACACCGACAGGCATAAAATCGACTTCGGGTTCTTTGGATTGTAAGACACGTGTCAATTGCCTCCACCCGTCCAGGCTTAAAATTAATTTCACCTCGATCGGGTGCTCTTCGATAAGGTGTAATTCATGTTGATATACAATAAGAAGTACCTTAGACGTGACTTGAAAGAACGCGAGCTCTTTGCCCGGTGATGCCATACTGAACAATGATAAAAATATTAACCCCACACACATGTATATAGAGCGATTCTATATTTTTCATTGTTAACCCTATCTGGCCTGGGGAAAAAGAATGCTGGGAGCTGGTGTTAGTTGGGTGTGCTTTGGAAAGAAAAACGAGACCTCACAACCCTACCGCAAATGTATAGAAGTACGTTTCCCAGGATGGTCCTATACCTCCATACCCCATATAGGCATTTTCCCGTAATTTAGGATAAAGTCCGTATTCCGTATTTTTTCAGGAAAATTTTACATACACCCACCCTGGAACTAGGGGAAGATAGCTCTGTTGATAGACAAGCCCCGTTAAGCCCGGCGACCTATATACCCCTCATACCCCATATAGGCATTTTCCCAGGTTTTTCGATAAAGTCCGTGTTCCGTATTTTTTTCAGGAAAAATTTTACATGCAGCCACCCAGCCATCAAATACCCTTCACCTAGGCTTCACGTTGATACCTCACTCGACCCCATTCGACCATTAGGGGCTCCCCTAGATGCCAAAACGTCTATTTTCATGCCCTTGGGCCACCGCGCATGCGCAGAAGGCCGATATGTCAACCCCACACCCAGCCCATTAGATGCCCCTTCACATAAGCTTCACTTTGATACCTCACTCGACCCCATCGGACCCTTAGGGGCTTGCCTAGCTCCAACAAGGCTATTTTCATACCCTTCGACCACCGCGCATGCGCAGAAGGCCGATAGTTCAACCCCACACCCAGCCCATTAGATGCCCCTTCACATAAGCTTCACTTTGATACCTCACTCGACCCAATCGGACCATTTTATGTAGGGACTACTTTTTCTCCGCGGAAGCTTTTTTCCGAAACCGAATTACCGCCAAAACCACGGCCAAACCGCATCACCGCGCATGAATACATTTTTTTTTTTTTTTTTTTTTGCCGGAACTTTTTTTTTTTTTTTTTCGTGGAGGTGCACTCATTGGGGATCGGGAAAGTGGAATGCTGGGGATCTGGAAAGTGAAAATATGCAAATGAGGACCGAAAACAAGTGCAATTGGCCACCATCTTGAAAACCGACTACCCCTAACATACAAAAAACAAGCCGCCATCTTGAAACACACACACACACAGCCGACTATAAATAACGTGTATGTTCACATACGACAACAACCACCTCGACTGCAGACACTGAAACAAGAGCACGATGCCGACACACAGATGAAATATCACGCCTCAACGAACAAATTATCGACATGAGGGGAGCGATGTTGGGAATGGAAACCACAATGGCGGGACTGGAAGAGGAAATTGCCAGACAAAAGAAACTACGACATAATGAAGAAAAAATCAAACAATGTAGCATCTGCACGAATGAAGAAAGCTTATACGCGGTTCTACCCTGTGGACATCTGTGTATGTGCAAGGATTGCTGGATCCAACTGACGTGTTGTAAAATATCAAATGAGATAATGAAGGTTTAGACTCATTCATATTTTGATTAGGTTATTAATCATATATGTATCTTGTTCATTTTACATTTGTTCTAATCAGTTTTGGAAAATGTATGATGATATCAATTCACGGTTTAGTCGTACATGTAATTTCATACACTATAGTATGTTGGAGTTTGGGAGCATATCTCTACTAATTGAGCGGAAGCCAGGAAGTTCTGACGGCTTACAAACCGCCGTTTATAATTGAAGTGGTCGAGGAAACACAGATCAGTGAGATATCTGATAATTAATACAGTGTCTGTTAGACCAAGTGGTTAGCACTTCAAGATTTAATTGTACTCTCAAATATAGTTTGATTCACGCGGCGTATTATAGAAACGCGTATATATACAATTGTCTTCTGTTAAATGTTAAATGTGGATTAAGCAATAGATAAGTATTTGTACAGTAGCAGGGTGATTGAAAGAGTCCACAGCTGTGCTTAATTAACAACCAGTGGCAAGTGTTTATTCCGGCAGGTCCCTAAATAACTGTTTGGGTCCTGTTAGTTAAGAGTTTCGTACCAGCCTATGTGAAGTGTTTTATTTACTGGTCTGTATAAAACCATGGTGTTTTGTACAATGATTTAGACTAGACTTGAACAACTGTCTCCCTTGAGCGTGGCATCGCTCATTGTAAGAAGTGAAATGTTCGTATACATGTATGTTCGTATACTGTACGTACAAGCCATGCTGCTATGTTTACCAGCGAATAAATGCGAGTTTATTGTGAAGAAACATCGATCTTGTGTCAAATCTTTAGAGGCAACTCTAGAGTCGAACGAGCACTTCTGGTACAGGGTTATATAGAGATCATCCCCTTGTCTATCACCTTTACGTAATCAACTGATAGGACACTAAAATTCTATATTGGCGGCCCCCGACGAGAAAAAGAAATCAAGATTGATGAGGCAAAGCAGGTATGGCGGAGCAACCGATCCGTGCCCACGAATTACAGGAGATCGCATAAGATAACAGCATTGATAAATTCTGTACGTGAGGACAATGCGGTCAGTGAGAGAGCACGGTTGTATTGAGAAAAATTACGGGACTAATCCCCAACCCACGACAGAGGTGTGAATTCGTGATGTCCGACTTGAGGGCATCGAGCTGTTGGACTGTGCACTGTGCTATCATGGCACGGAATTCTCAACTTTCTCCAATCTACCATCATGTAGTTTTTGCGAACTTTGACAGCGTGCTGCAAACGATTGCGTTTGGCACTTTGTGTTCCAGAAAAGGTAAAATGAGCCTATGGGACATGCTATTGATTTGACGCAGAACTGTACGACGGTGCTGGATTACGGCGGAGATGTCATGGAGATGTGGACTACAGCAGCAGTTCAGCAGGCTTGAGGCCTGTAAAAACAGATAAGTTTTCGTCACACATTTACACTTCCCTTCTGGCATAATATTAAGGATGTTTGGTGATATGATGCGGGCAGGTGCCAACCACGCCTGGCACCAACGGAGAGGCGGACAAGGAGTATCTGTCAACGCCCCCTAAATGAACAACGAAGTGTCCGGCCCCATCATCGACAGTAACCGACGAAAATATAGACCAGAACAATCAGATTGAACTCTAAATTTTTTTAAAATTCATTTGTGTTCGATTTCGCGTGAAAATGTGTATTTTCATATTGTCGTTCTTGGTGACGTGACAGCGTGTACCAGAAACCTATGGACCGAGTCCTTTCCGTGGAACGGTATATCTACAGGTATAGTTTGATTCATTTCATTTAACAGGTAAATGGCCGTAGTGATTGAAAAGATAACTGTGTTGTGATATATTCTCTGCCTGGACTTCCCTGAACTTTCTGCTTGACGTTGTGAAATTCCCACTGATCGAAAATAGAACGTGTGATGAACAGTATATAAATTTACAGGAATGGGTCATACCCATATGAACTCAAAGACAATTTACTTAGATAACCTTCTCGGAACATTTTGGACTGAATCATCAATCAGGTTGGTAACATATATTGAGCAATCATGTTATATATATATACCATAATAGTGCCTTATATGAATTGATGATATCTCTCGTATATTGTGCATGTTTTGTTTAAGTATGGATAATACTGCATGCCCAATGGTGAAATTGGTAGATTATATGAATTCCTTGGTGACTGGTAAAGTTAGTAAATTGCAGTTTGGTAAATCTAGCCTCTGAAGTTTTCACGATAATATTGTGAAGTAATTCCACAATGATTTTTATTTTATTAGGATGTTATCGCGATTAGTTGCCATAATATTGTTAGCTGGTAAGCTAAAATACGTAACGTAATATTGGCTGAATAGAAATAGAATTATCGCGTACATGATCGACAGGTCCTACACTGAGTACATGTACATGTAAGAACTAGTAGCTTGAAGTCTATGGAAGCCTGTTCGCGTTCATTGACGAACCATCATAATTCCCGATTCGGCTATGAGAGCATGGATGTCGTGAAGTTTTGTGATTAGTTGTTTATTTGGGGTCCTCAGATATAAGTCTAAGATAGTGGATGACAAATTGGTTTCAGTTAACGCGTATTGACAACTTTGTAAGTCTATTACATATTGTGTCCAGTTAACCATGAATCTCTGGCTTTCATTATGAGTAACACGCAAGTCCAAATGTTAACATTTTGCGGATGGAATACCGTATAGGACACTAGCACAGGCGATGCTAGAGAAATCCGGTACTTGAGTGGCAGTTATGGAGGACTGTTTGAGACATAACTACCTAACTACAGAATGATTGTGTCTATGGTGAATATTTTTATAAAGACATTGTTGGTGTACGATATTTGAGAGTGTTTGGTTGCAATTTTCAATGATTTCTAACAAGTTCAGTGAACGCGATTGATTTGGATATTTCGGTAATCCGGTGGTCTGCATTATTGACATACATCAGTAGAGTTTGAAAATAAGCCAGCTGAATCAAAATCTGTTAGTTGATTTCGGAACCTATTCTAAATTTTATGTTGAAAGACCATCTAGTAATTCTTGCTAAGGAGATAAGATTATATTTATTTGAAGGCAATTTCGTTGATGTGGAGGCAGAGGCCTAATGAAATCCATATCGTTTGTTTTGTATTACCATAATGACCTGTGAGGTTATAAAGTTGGTAACATTGTGTAAGGGTGCGCTGATTTAGTTGGATATTTTGAGAATGTCCATGGAATATGAGACGATATGACTATCAAGTTAGGCTGTGCAACTGTTGCTAATGAGGCGCTCTTACTTGATAAATTGTTCGGTAGTCGTGATGTCTGATTAAGCTTGAATTTGGATTGAGCATCGCTATGCTAACATAGTCAATTCTTGCTGATAACTATGATAGTTATGATTTATTTTAGACATTTTTCTCGGTACTGTCGTTCATTACTGTAGTTGGTCAAGATGTTTCGATTAAGTCGACGTGATCGTTCCTATTCGACTTTCTTCTGGATGATATTGTACATAACGAACTTTGAATTTGTCTGTCCGCTAGATGAGCATTGAGTAGTGTGTTATTTTGGCTAATGCACTTTTGATTTTACTTTTGGGTACCGCGCGAAGGGCTGTTGAGCCATGCCTAGAATGGCTGTTGAGCCATGTTTAGAAGGGCTGCTGAGCCTTGCATTTTTGAATAATGCATTTATGAGTTTTGAATACCACGTGAAGGGCTGATAGGCCATGGCGTGCCGTATACGAAGGGTTGATGGACCATGTTTGTTTGTTTGTTTTTGGATGCCGTATACGAGAATATATGGCTGCGCACATGTGACTTGTGGCGCATTAGCAATGTTGGGTCACGTGATTTGTAGTATTTCCGTGGGGATCGCGAGAAAGTAGCTTCAAGTTCAACTGGGCAGTATTCTGCTAACAAAGTTTATACTTGTGAATTTGGTGACCAACATAGATTATTTTTGTCATAACGGCATGTTGTACGTCATGCATTGATGCGATTTGGAACTAAAGCGTTGATATTATAATATAAAATTATGCAGTAACACCTAGGCATATTACATGTATATCTACTCTGACCGATCGGATAGAGTGAGTGATATATGTTGTCAGGGAGTCTTCTTCTCTGCTGTGTTCCGATGGGACGGTTAATTTAAATCCGTCATTTTATTTGGCTTTGGCCAATCCTTCCCAAGTTTCATGTTTTGAATTGAGGTTAAAGTTTATCTTTATGCCCTTGTGTGAGATTCGGGATTGAATATTGTTTGAATCCTGCATCTTATTTGATTATAACATGTCTTTATTAAATCTGAGCATTTAGTTATGTAATCGTGTAACTGCATGTTAAGCATGGTGGTATAATCACATTTTTAAATTCGATATTTGAATTTTCTCAACCTTCAATTGACATTATATTGAAAGGAGGGTGTGTGAAATTTCAAGTGAATGTTACAGGAGTGCACGCCTTAAAGACATTTAGTTGGTTTCATATTTCCCTGACCATCCTTTTAATGGCTTATGTTAACCTAGTATTAATTCATGATTTGATAATTTTGCTTTTGTTTTGTTCGAACATTTTTCATTGTTATTCTTTGGTATCTGATATATCTATTTTTGTATTCATTGTTTGATGTTGGAAAGTGAGTTAAATGTCATCCTTGCAGGATGGACATGTAACTTCCGGTGGGAAGGATGTGTAAAATATCAAATGAGATAATGAAGGTTTAGACTCATTCATATTTTGATTAGGTTATTAATCATATATGTATCTTGTTCATTTTACATTTGTTCTAATCAGTTTTGGAAAATGTATGATGATATCAATTCACGGTTTAGTCGTACATGTAATTTCATACACTATAGTATGTTGGAGTTTGGGAGCATATCTCTACTAATTGAGCGGAAGCCAGGAAGTTCTGACGGCTTACAAACCGCCGTTTATAATTGAAGTGGTCGAGGAAACACAGATCAGTGAGATATCTGATAATTAATACAGTGTCTGTTAGACCAAGTGGTTAGCACTTCAAGATTTAATTGTACTCTCAAATATAGTTTGATTCACGCGGCGTATTATAGAAACGCGTATATATACAATTGTCTTCTGTTAAATGTTAAATGTGGATTAAGCAATAGATAAGTATTTGTACAGTAGCAGGGTGATTGAAAGAGTCCACAGCTGTGCTTAATTAACAACCAGTGGCAAGTGTTTATTCCGGCAGGTCCCTAAATAACTGTTTGGGTCCTGTTAGTTAAGAGTTTCGTACCAGCCTATGTGAAGTGTTTTATTTACTGGTCTGTATAAAACCATGGTGTTTTGTACAATGATTTAGACTAGACTTGAACAACTGTCTCCCTTGAGCGTGGCATCGCTCATTGTAAGAAGTGAAATGTTCGTATACATGTATGTTCGTATACTGTACGTACAAGCCATGCTGCTATGTTTACCAGCGAATAAATGCGAGTTTATTGTGAAGAAACATCGATCTTGTGTCAAATCTTTAGAGGCAACTCTAGAGTCGAACGAGCACTTCTGGTACAGGGTTATATAGAGATCATCCCCTTGTCTATCACCTTTACGTAATCAACTGATAGGACACTAAAATTCTATAGTGTGAAGGAGCCCTATGCCGATGCGTTGACGCCGGAGAGGTGCATTTGAAGATAAGATGTCCCCTATGTCGAAAACATATAGGAGGCGTGAAGCGAATATTCCGCGCTTAAAGTGTGTCGTATCACACTATCAAAGGCCCTTTTCAGGGCCAACCCATCTTTCCGAAAGAGAAACTTCTTTCATAAGCACACCCAACTTAAAGATGTAATCAGCCTCAAATCTGGGCTGAAATCGATGTCTCTCAAACTTAACGAAAGTGACATATGTTACAACAGGTACAAAATGAAACACATCTGACCACAAGAAATTAAACTTGTTTCTACCATTCACGAGAAAATAGAAGGAGTTGATCTTTAAAAATAAACAGCATGGCATGCCGTTTATTTTTCCACGGCCGTGTCAACAAGCGTATACACGTATGGTGCATTCTACCAACGTATGCTATGCGACATCACCGAACCGTAGGCACGAGCCATGACGCTATCCCATGGCTGCAGCTGTGCAGCATTCAAATTCGAGAGCGTCGCCACGTCACTCATACGTCACGCAGTGACGTCATTTTCCTCTCCGCGTACAACACACACTCAATGGCGAGACAGAAAAGCCGTCGAAGCGGGCAGAGTTACAAATTTCTCTGACAAGATATTCTTGCATTCGTTATATATGACGATCCCACTGTCATCAAATATAATACATATGATGATTTGGTAATCTTCCCTGCTGAAAAAACGCACAGGGGAGAGTTTACAAAATCCATCCATTTTGAGGCTGATTACATCTTTAACACAAGCTGCAATCATGCTTTTTTCCCCCAAAAAAAAAAAATTTTTTTTTCCAAAAAAAAAAATTTCGTACACAAGGTCAAAAATTTTTTTTTGAGGTAGCGGGTCGAGTGAGGTATCATATTGAAGCTGACGTGAAATGCTTCACATTGATACCTCACTCGACCCCATTGGACCACTAGGGGCTGCCCTAACGCCAAACATCAATATCAACATCAATCAACATCAATCTTCAAAATACCTTTAGAGGTGCCCCTAGTGGACCAATCGGGTCGAGTCCGGTATCATTGTGAAGCATTTCACGTCAGCTTCAATTGGATACCTCACTCGATCCACTACCGCCAAAATAAAAAAAAAATAAAAAATAAAAAATCAAACTTCGTACACAAGATGTTGATATCGATGTGCAAAATAACCTTTTTGGCGTTAGAGGCGTCCCTAGTGGTCCAATCGGGTCGAGTGAGGTATCAAATTGAAGGTGACGTGAAGGAGCATTTGATAGACTGGGTGTGGGCTTGAATTAGGGTAATTCTGCGCATGCGCGAAGATAATATGAAAAATATCAATCTTCAAAAATAGCCTGTTTGAGGTTAGAGGCGTCCCTAATGGTGCAATCGGGTCGAATGAGGTATCAAATTGAAGGTAACGTGAAGGCGCATCTGATAGACTGGGTGTGGGTTGAACTATCAGCATTCTGCGCATGCGTAATCTTCAAAACACATTTTTTGGAGTTAGAGGCGCCCCTAGTGGTCCAATGGGGTCGAGTGAGGTATCAATCTGAAACATTTCACGTCA
>JAVTVY010030519.1:0-12352 GCA_036873755.1 Hanleya hanleyi | reverse complement strand
GATCGAAGACCCACACTTTTCATTTGTTGATAAAAAGATCACATGAAGAGGAAACAGTTTTTTAAATATCAGCATAGCTCACAGGATGGTTTCTGAGTTTGAAGATGGTGTTATAGTCTGAAAATGCAATTTTCAACGTCAAACAGTTCGATTAAATATAAATTCATATAAAATTTATTATCAACTTTTCGTTGTTTCTAAGATATAACGCTTCTCCCAACACTTTCTGAGAGTGTTGCAAATATAACACGTTATATGATTGTGTCACTCCTCGTGGACATTTATAATGTTAAATACAGCACTTTCATTATAAGAGTGTTGAGATAGGAACCACCATAAAAAAGTCAGTATCAAATTGCCATGCCAATTGCGCATATTGCAACACCGACAGCCTTCATTTTGATTTTTCACGGGAGTAAGAGCAACTTCATGGGTTGAAGGGATCGTGGGTTCGATTCTCGTTGAGGGTTCAATTATTCTTTCTCTGTTGTGGGAAACTAAATTTGTCATTACTCTATTATAAAATCAGTTGCCTAAAACGTCAGTTGAGAGTATAAACAATGAAATTTGTACACTTGTGTGTGAAGATGACCAGTTATAACTCGTTGAGTGGTAGGAGGCTTGCGCAATTCACCAAGCTCTCAATTACAAGGCCAAACTCATCTTTGGCGCGTGTGTGTACATGTGCAATTTGGCATCAGACAAATCCGCATAGTATATCTCTGGTTCAAGGCCTGTTCATATGCTTTGTAGTTCTTTGTACAACACTTCCAATGCACACCCTGTAGAGATAGTTGTCAGGCATTGGTAGAGATCGTTGTAATGATAATTTTCGAAAAGTGCATTAAGCACACATATTCTAAAATAACATGAATTCCAGTGTGACGAAATCACGGTTTTGAAGGTACTTTAAAAGTTTGAAGCGCTCTTTACTGAAATTGTACTCTCTTAAAGCCGACATTCTATGTCTTAATGCCTAGTTACTGCTGTCAAGTTTCAAATAATTATAAAGTATAATATCCTCCGAAATATTGCAGATTTCTCGTTATATAATCTTTGGAAATGTTTTGACTAGTGTTGCTTGTCTAATTTTTTTTCTGCTCTGTTTCTATCTGATTTTCCTTTTATGACATCTACTAACATACAGCGCCCAAGGATGATAACATTTTGTTCCTCGTGAGAAAAGAGTGACTGAGTCATCACAGGAGTTACATCTAGTCCATGACGGAATCACAAAAAAATCGTGACGGAATCACGAGTGCGCATTTTAAATATTCTCCGTAAAAGAGCTTTATTAATTACACATTTCCCCCCAAAAAGTATACCTAGGATGGATTTATCACTTCTAATTATAAAATTAAGACTCTGAACTCTTGTTTTGTCCAATGTATACAGTTTATGTCAAAAGCATATCTTTTCTACAAATGTTTTAAAAAAGTATACTTTTTAGTAAAATACAACTTTTCTTCATTGACAATTTCCCGAATTTTCCTAGTTTATAAAATGTGGGAAAAATAATTTTCGCTTAAAACACGTCTTCTCTGTAATTGGCGTGTTCCTGTAGATTATAGAAAGCGAATAGAACAAACATCATGCTAATATCTGGTCTACAAAAAAATGAGAGATGAATTTTGTGCGAAAATGGGCGGGGTTTTTTGTGACGGGCGCATTTATATGAGGCGCCGTTTGTGACAATATTGTCAACGACAAATATATAGAGGTAAAACCAAAATATAAAGTCGTCATTTGTGACAATATTGTCAGACACAAATATATAGAGGTAAAACCAAAATATAAAGTGACATTTGGCAAATATAGCGTGTGGTTTTATAGTTAAAACGATATAAATGAGGCCTATATATATAAAGTAATTTTTTTTGAATATATATAAATATTTTTTGAAAATAGAAATAAACGTCTTAATTTGACGTAAATATAAAGTACACGAACTAAAATATATGGTGTACATGTAAACCGGATATGCCCAAAGGAAGCTGCGCAATCGATGTGCGCGCGAGTACTACTGGTTAATCAAAACTGCAACTGGGTTCTGAAGCGAAACTATGACAGCGGTGAAAGCCACTCGCATGTCACAGATGTGGCGAATCATACAATAAGATCACGTACCTGGACATATTTCAGTTCACTGCCATAATGATTTAGTAAAGGCCTATTTCAATTTGCAACAATTACTGTTATCATTTACAATTGTAGTTCAGAGTTATCACATCAATTAGATATAAATACATCTACTTATAAATCACCATAAGGTATCCTAGCCTGCAGCCAATATCACGGCCTGTCCCTTTGATGTTCAATCTGCGATTCCACCGGCCAAGTCGCTGGTTGCTATTTGCCGCATAATAACGTCAACAGAAGTTGAAATAAAACATGCACAGTAGTTCTACCTGAAAATAACGATGTATTAATTATGCGCAACACAAATATTAGGCAATTTGAAATCATACTGAATATGAGCATATTTCATTGATCAGAATATGACCATTCATAGCTTAGTTATAGGATTTGGAATTATATTGTCGTTTTGTATCTTTTATCGTTTTTCGATAATTTCCGCATTTCCAAACAAGACAAAAATTTGCAGGGAACTTGATATAAGTACAGCGAATGTGGAAACTAATAGCTCATGAGGAACCGGTTGCACTATGCTTGTATCATCACACGTACCGTTCCCAAATTATGAAAGAACCATGGCGCATGCTGTGGGAACCACCAGTGTAGATTGTACTGTTGCGTTCACCGTTCCTCGTTTTCATTAAAGAGATCATTTATTATAGCTTGATACGCTTACTTGATCTCAAATTTGTTAGGTTTTAAGTTAGTATAACGTAATTAGAATAAAATGAAATGTTGATATTCGTAAGCGGTAGATACTGGGTTCAATCCCCGGGTCATACCAAAGACTTGAAAAATGGAACTCGTTTACGCTCAGTATTAAGAGGATAGAACAAGGACTGGTTCGCTCGCTGTCAGTATAATGTGACTGAGCGGGGTGTCATGTCTGCCTACGGCATGATATTTCGGTGGGACAGCACTATAAAATGGCAGCATTAGATCTGCTCTGTTACAACTAGGTACAAAATCCAAATCCTATAACTAAGCTATGAATGGTTATATTCTGATCAATGAAATATGCTCATATTCAGTATGATTTCAAATTGCCTAATATTTGTGTTGCACATAATTAATACATCGTTATTTTCAGGAGAACTACTGCGCATGTTTTATTTCAACTTCTGTTGATGTTATTATGCGGCAAATAGCAACCAGCGACTTGGCCGGTGAAATCGCAGATTGAACATCACAGGGACAGGCCGTGATATTGGCTGCAGGCTAGGATACCTTATGGTGATTTATAAGTAGATGTATTTATATCTAATTGATGTGATAACTCTGAACTACGATTGTAAACGATAACAGTAATTTTTGGAAATTGAAATAGGCCTTTACTAAATCATTATGGCAGTGAACTGAAATATGTTCAGGTACGTGATCTTATTGTATGATTCGCCACATCTGTGACATGCGAGTGGCTTTCACCGCTGTCATAGTTTCGCTTCAGAACCCAGTTGCAGTTTTGATTAACCAGTATTACTCGCGCGCACATCGATTGCGCAGCTTCCTTTGGGCATATCCGGTTTACATGTACACCATATATTTTAGTTCGTGTACTTTATATTTACGTCAAATTAAGACGTTTATTTCTATTTTCAAAAAATATTTATATATATTCAAAAAAATTAACTTTATATATATAGGCCCTATTTATATCGTTTTAACTATAAAACCACACGCTATATTTGCCAAATGTCACTTTATATTTTGGTTTTACCTCTATATATTTGTGTCTGACAATATTGTCACAAATGGCGACTTTATATTTTGGTTTTACCTCTATATATTTGTCGTTGACAATATTGTCACAAACGGCGCCTCATACATTTACGTGGAAACCATGATAAACTTGTTTTAGTCTATATGTGAAATTTGACTTGAATTTGACAATATTTCATTAGAAAGTATCCCCTTTCTATCCGGATTTCAAGTAAAGACATTAAACACAGGAAAATTCCATAACATTCTCAATGTTAAATCGTCGATGGGGCGATCGGTGTTCCTGATTATGGAATAATCAGAAAACGCAATTTTGGAACAAGAACGAAATATATATCCTCGTACATTTAGGCGTACGCTGCGCTATATCATTCTTAGTTTCACTCTGGTCTTTCTGGCAAAATAAGCTAAAATTGGTACATACCACTGCTCATAAACCCGTAATATTAGCTCGTGAAGACCTTATACAGCCTAGAGATCGTTTGCACTGGTGGAGACCTGTTTGGATAACGACCGTGAAGATGGTGTGAAGTGAGCGATAACCTGATTGGTTGAAACTACAACGTAAACAGAGCAGTCACAATGTTTCCGGTGTCGGGCTAGCACGTAAAATAAGAACGATTTAAAATTCCCGCGGAGGGAATGATTGGTTATGAATACCGGAAACGTCGAGATAACATTTCCGGTACATGACAAACGTATAGATGAAATTCCCGCGAGAGGAGAGGATTGGCTAATACAAACCGGAAACGTCTAAAGTTCACTAAGATTGCGTTGTGTTTGAAATTACGCGTTAGAGATCATGCGGACTTGAAGTCTCGCGTCATCAAGTTGAGCGTAAATTACGTTGTGTCTAAAAGTTACACGTTAAAGGTGGATTTTGAGGAGCCGTAAAAGGGACATAGCAAAAAAAAAATTTGGCCCCGATTAAATCGACTTATAACGACTTATTAACTCGATACAGTGAGTCGTTATAACGACTTATTAAGTCGATATAATGAGTCGTTATAACGACTTATTAAGTCGTTATAGCGAGTTACTAAGTCGTTATAACGACTTATTATGTCGTTATAACGACTTATTAAGTCGTTATAACGACTTATTAAGTCGCTATAACGATATATGAAGTCTGTATACTGACATAATAACGACTTAATAAGTCGTTATAATGACATAATATGTCGTTATAACGATTTATTCGTTATAACGATTTATTAAGTCGCTATAACGACATATTAAGTCTCTATAACGACATAATAGCGACTTAATATGTCGTTATAATGACATAATATGTCGTTATAACGACTTAATATGTCGTTATAACGACTTACTAAGTCCTTATAACGACATATCAAATCTTTATAATGACCTATGTCGTAATAACGACTTATTTAAATCGTTATAACGACATATTAAGTCGTTATAAGGAATTAGTAAGTCGTTATAGCGACATATTCAGTCGTCATAACGCATTATAACGACTATTATAACGACCATAACGACATAATAAGTCGTTATAACGATTAGTAACGACGTTATACCAACTTATTAAGTCGTTATAACGACATATTAAATCTTTATAACGACATAATGACGACTTAATAAGTCGTTATAACGACTTATTATGTCGTTATAACGACTCATTAAGTCGCTATAACGACATATTCAGTCGTTATAACGCATTATAACGACTATTATAACGACTATAACGACATAAGTCGTTATAACTTTTAGTAACGACGTTATAACAACTTATTAAGTCGTTATAACGACATTGTCTTTATAACGACATACTGACGACTTAATAAGTCGTTATAACGACTTATTATGTCGTTATAACGACTCATTAAGTCGCTATAACGACATATTCAGTCGTTATAACACATTATAAGGACTATTATAACGACTATAACGACATAAGTCGTTATAACGATTAGTAACGACGTTATAACAACTTACTAAGTCGTTATAACGACATATTAAGTCTTTATAACGACATAATAACGAATTAATAAGTCGTTATAACGATATATTCAGTCGTTATAACGCATTATAACGACTATTATAACGACTATAACGAGATAATAAGTCGTTATAACGACATAATAAGTCGTTATAACGATTAGTGAAGACGTTATAACGACTTATTAAGTCGTTATAACGACATATTAAGTCGTTATAACGCATTATTACGACGTTACAACGCCTTATTAAGAAGGTATAACGACTATAACAACATAATAAGTCGTTGTAACGACATAATAAGTCGTAAGTCGTTATAACTACTTATTATGTCGTTATAACGAAGTCGTTATAACGACTTATTATGGCGTTATAACGACTTATTAAGTCGTTATAATAAAATTATGTCGTTATAACGACTTGTTAGTCGTTATAACGACTTATAATATCGTCATAACGACTTACTAAGTCGATATAACGACTTATGGTGTCGTTATAACGACTTACTGAGTCGTTATAACGACTTATGATGTCCTTATAGCGACTTAATAAGTCGTTATTAAGCCGTTATATTGATTTAATAAGTCTTTAAGTTAAGTTAATAAGCCGACTTAATAAGTCGTTATAACGACATACTGAGTCGTTATAACGACATAATAAGTCATTATAACGACTTAATAGGGACTAAAAAAACAATTCCATGTGCCTTTTACGGCTCCGTAGGATTTCTTATCTGACGCGTAAAATAAACTAGCTTGAACATTGGCGGTAAGAATACAGAATTATCATTGGTTGGTCACCAAGTTTACGTTGTAAAATTTAGCACGTCGTTCTTTTGTGACGTGTAAATTGTTGGCGATTTATGGCGTGAACGGCCCATGTATCGTAAGATTGTAACAACCTACAGGAACATTACGGGAAGTTGAAGCTACACGTCGTAGAGTTAAACGTAAATTGCGTTGTGTCTAAAGTTACACGTTAAAAGTGGGTGTCCTTACTTGACGAGTAAGATGAACTAGTTTGAATACTGGCGGTGAAACTACAGAATCATGATTGGTTGGTACGGAGCCGTAAAAGGGACATGGAAATTATTTTTTTCAACCCCTGAAATTTTTTTTCTTCTTCTTATTAAGTCGTTATAACGACTTAAAAAAAAAAAAAAAAAATGGGGGCTGAAATTTTTCTTCTTCTTCTTATTAAGTCGTTATAACGACTTAAAAAAAAAAAAAAAAAAAAATGTGGGCTGAAATTTTTTTTCTTCTTATTAAGTCGTTATAACGACTTAATAATAAAAAAAAAATAGGGGCTATTTTTATTTTTTTTTATTTTTTTATTATGTCGTTATAACGACTTAATTGACCAATGAAATTGCAGCATTAAGTCGTTATAACGACTTATTAAGTCGTTATAACGACTTAATTGACCAATGAAATTCCGTCTTACTTCTGCAGCTTTTGTTTTGTTAACTGACAACTCCCCGGTGAAACAGCGTTTAGATATGCAGTATGAAGTCTGATAATGCCATTGAAGTAATAAACTTTGGATAAATTGGAGAGATATGTAGGCTATAGAGGTGGGAAAAGTTGACGGCGTCTGCCGAATAAAAGGCAACCCTATGACTCTATGCCCAAACCTGCCAATTCACATGGATTCTCTGTGTTGGTCCGATAATATCGCCAAATTTGTTTTGCTCGCCACCAACCATTACAGATAATTGAGGAGCTTGTAGCGTTGGCTCGAGCGGTATGGCGGCTCACTTCAATGAATTAAAAATGGGTCAGACATGCTGATAATTGTATAGGTATAGCTGTAGTCCACTCCTAAACAGCCAAGCGAAAAAATGTGAAATGCAGACGGATTTTACTAACACCTATTCAGGCACGGCGGAGCCGGGGGAGAGGGGTGGGATGGGTTGAGAGGCTAAACACTGGATTATAGTTTTGATAATTTTCGCAGAGAATAACACATGTGATACAAATGCCGTAATCCTACTATCATAATGCACCACAACACAGCGTTTGCATGCGTAAATTCGACACTTTCTGGGAGAGCCGTTCATAGATTGAACAAGACTGAACTTATGGAGTTTACATCCAGTTATGAAAAATGGAGAGACCCATGCAATCAAAAACATGAGAGTGGGAACTGAGCTCCAGATCGAGCAACGGTTTAATGTTCATTCAAAACAAACAGAAAATATACCGTCAAAATGCACCAAAACAAAATAAATCGAACATAATGTATGTAGATTAACTTTCACTTTTGTTTCGCATAAGCACGCATCGATATTGAAAAGTATCAGACCTTATGCCCCCATTTGACATTCTGGTAAAACACATACAAATCAGAACTAACACTTCACACGTGGAGCGCTCGTAGCCATAATGTTTTCATATTCAACATCGAAATATAGTACGCTCACAAACCACATAAATAGATGTCTGTTTAATATATCAATAGATACTCTGATTACATAATCCACATTCGTTTATTTTAGATATAATTTCAAGATATTATTTCTACGTGAAATTTCAGGGTTCGCTGATCTCTCTCTCATTTTTTTTACAGGTCTAATTGGGGGGGGGGACCCCTGACCCCACCCCCCGTAGATCTGCCCTTGATAGTGCCTATCTAAACGCTGTTTCACCGGGGAGGTGTCAGTTAACAAAATAAAAGCTGCAGAAGTAAGACGGAAGTTCATTGGTCAATTAAGTCGTTATAACGACTTAATGCTGCAATTTCATTGGTCAATTAAGTCGTTATAACGACATAATAATAAAAAAAAAAAAAAAAATAGCCCCTATTTTTTTTTTTTTATTATTATTAAGTCGTTATAACGACTTAATAAGAAGAAAAAAAAATTTCAGCCCCCATTTTTTTTTTTTTTTTTTATTAAGTCGTTATAACGACTTAATAAGAAGAAAAAAAAAATTTCAGCCCCCATTTTTTTTTTTTTTTTTTTTTTAAGTCGTTATAACGACTTAATAAGAAGAAAAAAAAATTTCAGGGGTTGAAAAAAATAATTTCCATGTCCCTTTTACGGCTCCGTAGGTTGGTTATCAAGTTTACGTTGTAAAATTTAGCGCGTCGTTCTTGTCTTTAACGCGTAAGCTTTTGACGAATTATGGCGCGAACGGCCCTTCATACACGCCGGCGGTTGTGTGACTTGCACTGTGATGTTTTTCGACGTATGGAAAGCCATCAGTGTCATAACCTCTGGTTTTCCACACGTGGTAATTCGATTTTCCACGCGTGGAAAATCCAGCCAATGGTTTGGCTTGTAATTACCACGTGTGGATATTTCGACCAATCACTTAACTTGGAAATACCACACGTGGAAATTATTTACCACGTGTGGAAAATATTCACCAATGATAGAACTGGGAATACCACGTGTGGAAATTATTTACCACACGTCGTATTTATCACCCAATCATTGAATTCGGAAATACGACGCGTGGTAAATAATTTCCACGCGTGGTATTTCACTGGGTTTTTCACACGTGGTAATTCTCTTTTCCACACGTGGTAATTCTATTTTCGAATCGATCGATCAAATCAGTCTTTACAGAAAGCAGATACACGCACTTTGACGCTGACTTATCAGTCGTACGGTCGTCGACCCATACGACTCAGCCTCAGGTGCATGGAACTCCTGCACTGCTCAACAAAAAACTTATTAAAGTTTGCTACACGTGCCTGTATTTTATGAAATTGACAGTGTCCTGTTGCAGATTGTCTGTTCCAGCTAGACGAACACATTCGGAGAACTGATACTTGAACCAAACAAACTGTCGATTTTCGCCATTCTGAAGGGACCAGCTTTCTTTGTTAAGCTCTCATTCATTGGCTGGGTAAAATAAGATTTCGACGCGTGGATAAATGGGAATACCACGTGTCGAAATTATTTACCACGCGTCGTATTTCCGAATTCAATGATTGGGTGGTAAATACGACGTGTGGTAAATAATTTCCACACGTGGTATTCCCAGTTCTATCATTGGTGGATATTTTCCACACGTGGTAAATAATTTCCACGTGTGGTATTTCCAAGTTGAGTAATTGGTCGAAATATCCACACGTGGTAATTACAAGTCAAACCATTGGCTGTATATTCCACGCGTGGATAATTTAATTTCCACGCGTGGAAAATCGAATTACCACGTGTGGAAAACCAGAGGTTATGACACTGATGGCTTTCCATATCGACGTAGCTGCTGGATGTACTATTAACAGTGGGGAAATTACACGCTGGAGATGAAATACACGGTGTGGTTTGTGCTGCAGGTGGCTCCTGAAGTTGAACAGATTCTGAAAACGGGGAAGGTGAAGAAGGTGCCCTGCCTTCTGCTGCAGGTGCACGAGACACTGTATTACTGGCGAGGCTGAGGATGTTACTCATTTCCTCCTGTTGTTGAAGGGAAGCTATCGCATAGTTGTTGAGAGAAGCCACGTTTTTATGTCCCGTTAGCTGCATGATTGTGGTGGGTGCTACCCCCGCGTGGAGAAGTTGAGTGGCTGTGGTCGCCCTGGCACTGTGATTTGTTTGACGACCAGTCAAGAGTGCGCGTTCTGCCATTTTTTTCATCATATCATTTAAGTAAATCTTACCCATTGTCTGGCATTTGTACCATTTCGTACTACTCAACTTTCATTTATGGTTGACGGACAGATAGAACGGGCTGTCGGGGTGGCACATTTGTTCGGGTCTGTGCGAGCGAAATATTTTGTATGCTTCTACAGGGCATTCGGTTTTATTTACTTCCAGCTCAAATTGTTTTGGCTGACACACTCTGGATTGTCCGAAAGCACTTTCGCCGCGCCTTGTTTTGGTGTCTCTCGTTGAATTGTAAAAATTCCACCCCTCGTTCATCTGATCTAAAGAGTAATATCTCCCCATTTCAATTTGCGTTTTGGTCGCGTCCTCTTAGACCAAAATGGACAGTGTTATTTAGCCACACTTTATTTTGTAGGGCGCGGGGGCTATCACTTCCCAATATTCCTTTCTCTTTCAATACTATTTGTTCGTTTGCAGTCAGTGGGGCAGATTTGTTGGGGCGGTTTCCCTTTCGTTTTTGTTTTAATTCTTTTCGTTTAGAAGCCAAGACGTCCCTACTCGTTTGAAAATCTTGACTGATCACCAGACTACAGGGGTAGTTTTTCTCTCTCAAATAGCGATCAATGCCTCTGTGGTAGCTGGTTAGAGTATCGGGTTCATACTCTGAACCGTCATGTTTCCGGATCGACAATAAGAATGACCCAACATAGTTATTCAGCTCAGTAGGGGCGATTGTTTCGATTTTCCGGTCCTCTGTGTGGTGCTGTGCTCAACCATTTTGTGAATGTTTTCATGACGCCTTCAATTTTTCTGACACTATTTTTGTTTCGCATTCTTTGTACAAAATCGGACTGTTCTTCCTCATAATTAACAAATGTTGGTGCCCTCGAAGCACAGCTGGTTTGGTTTGTCAAAACTTCGATATCCGAGAGCGTGGCGTTGTCATCAGAATCGTGATTTTCTGGGGCAGTGGGGTTTGTTTGCGTTTCATTTTCTGACCCTGTATGGCCGGATTGCGTGGCCTGGTCAAGTGCTATAACTAGCATTCTGTCGTCATCGCTACCGCTGGTAATCTGCATCCCACTTTCGTCGTCCGACAAAAAACCCAAGTCGAAATTGGCAGGGTCAGAATTTGTGCTGGAACTCGTTTCGAAATCATTGTTGACAGCATAGCTGTCAGTGTCACGCCGGTCAGGAGGATAGGATTCTGCCATGTGTTTTAAACACGGATCCAACGATGTCAACGACATGAAAACTGGTATAGTTCAAAATTGGAACAAACTGGAACAAACTATATGTACAGCAGGAAATGACTTTCTCGATATGCGAACGTTAGCGGTAAACCCCAGGCCAGAAGATGAACAACAACAACAATTTGCAGATACGGGTTTCGGACATTCAGAGAAGCAGACGATAAGTACGGTAATTAAAATCTGATTTATTTCTTTCACTACAAATTTCTTTGTTGGTTTTTATTTTATGTTAATTTTTGTTCTTGGCGGTTTTGTTATTTGGTTGCAAAACGAGCTTTATAACTGATAACCGGGGCAATGTTGGTAGCCTGGCCTACTATAAATAGAACAGTTCACAAAGCATGCCTTCAACGTGAAAGTAGTCCCGGTTAGAGAGCGGGCAATACAACACAGACTGGGCAATACGGGAATGGAAAACACGAGTCTGTATCACCATCCTAGCATGCATAGGTATATGATAAAATGAAAAAAATTTAAACAATATCGGACGAATACAAATAAAATCGGAAATCGATCAATCGAAATACAGCTTTGCCAGTAGAGTGTTTTAATCAGCTCCGGAGACCACACTGATTAACTGTCTGATGTTCTTCGGAACTGTGCTAGACTATTCGACTTCGGTCAGGGATCTGACCCCTATGATGAAGTCGAGGCTTAATATGAATGGTACGGTCAGCAAAATTCTTAAAAAAATTATGTTGCCATACCCCTTGGCTGAAATTCG
>JAVTVY010030518.1:0-12191 GCA_036873755.1 Hanleya hanleyi | reverse complement strand
AATACAGCGAATACATAACGCTTGGTGTCCACATGGAAATATAGCGTATTTGGCGTAGCGACTACTGCATTGGACACAGGGTAAATACTGTGCCGCTTTCCATGTTGTGTCTCGCTCCAGTCTTCTTATTTCGGTACAGTAGTACTCAAGATATTGCTGCTGTAAAATAGCCATCTGTTCTTTTTCTTGTTCTTTTTTTTCTCTTTCTGTTTCTTGGTCTTCTTCCAACTCATCTTGTAGGAGTTGAGCAATCTGTTCGTAGGGACTAACATAGGGACTATTGTCCACTCCATCCATGAATTCACCGGTTGCTTCTTGGTCTTGGGCTTGTTCTTGATGTTGTTTGAACACATCTTGTAGGACTCGTTCAAACCGTTCGTGTTGGGGAGTACTATTGGCGGTGACATCTCCATCCGCTGCCTCTTCTTCTCCTTCTTCGTCGT
Source organism: Hanleya hanleyi (assembly GCA_036873755.1). Taxonomy (NCBI): domain Eukaryota; kingdom Metazoa; phylum Mollusca; class Polyplacophora; order Lepidopleurida; family Hanleyidae; genus Hanleya; species Hanleya hanleyi. The sequence continues at coordinate 11,748 of JAVTVY010030518.1, read as the reverse complement.
CTTCAATATCGATGAATTCACCCGTAACATGGTCAAGATACTGTGGCTTTTGTTGTGAAACTGGGGTGAAAGTCTCGCCGCCCTCTACCGGTTGGTGTTCTTGTTCATCATCTTTGAATAGCTCTTCTAATATGTTGTCAAGCCATGACTCGTTAATAATATTGTGCGCTCCATCAATTACAACACATATAAGGGAAGTGGGAAGAGGTGCCGACATACTGACTGCGTCACATGACTTCACAGAATAGTCCTCTGGTTAACCTATTCTAAAGCACATACCAAGAATCTAACGATTAGTGATATGTGTTGTATCTCAGGTACGCTTTTATTGTACCTGTTCATGTTCACTCTGGCTACGGTAACACAGCACTGTATAGTCTGGAGGCGAATGCGTGTACAGCTATGCGTGTCAATGGCTGTGTTACCGTAGCCAGAGTGGTAGGACAAAACTTCCTACTTTTTCTTCGTTAAACCGGCTGCAATTTTCAGGGTGACATTATAAGGATGTGAGGAACACACCTAAAGTGTTTTTAACGGAGGTAAACCGATTTATTTCAAATTTACCGGGTTTTCCACACCACTGCTCCCATAACCATACGGGTCTAAAATCGACAAAATCATTAAAAATATAGGGTTAGCCTGCCGCTAGCCTTCTGAATTTTTCAACGATACACTATAAGTTCCCAAAGTTCAAGTTGAAATAAGTTTTACACGTCAACTCGCATTTATTGCAAAATGAGACCGGTTTGAAGATGGAAAAGAAACACAAAATTTCAGCGGGCCTGAGCAAGCACAATGTTTCGATGGGAAGATTTCGCTGACGTCCGCGCGCTCATCCGGGCGCTCTACGGTTAGACTATAAAAAGCGCGCAGTATCTCGTCTGCTATCCATTCATTCAACTGCATCATGGCTAATCCTACTAGACGGACGCTATTCAACACGATGAACCAACAAGATCCTAGAGAACATAGAGAACGGATTCGCCCAAGTGGAGAAGACAACGAACATGTTACAATCATTACGAGCTTGCAGCGTGTTCATGAAGCTCATATTGCTGATGCGTTGAGACGGAGAGGCGCACAACAAGATAGAGAAATAAGGGACGCTATGGGAGAAGAGGATGATGATGAAGCAACAGACGATGAAGATCTACCAGAGGTGGAGTGGTTAAACAGTAGTAGACCCCCAGCAACTACAGCTTCAATGGCTACCACAACGACGGCTACCCCAACGACGGCTACCGCAACGACGGCTACCGCAACAGGAATGACAACACCACCACCTCTAGCAGAGATCGTCCGCCTGAACGAACAGATTGATGAATTAGAAGAGGACAAGTCTAAACTACGTGTACAACTGACTAAGGAACAGCAAAGATCCACCTGTACCGTGTGTCAAGACGAAGACACGATGTACGCCTTTTTCCCTTGCGGTCACCTGTGCCTATGTGGCGTATGCTTGCTATCCCTGACATGTATAGGGGGACGTGCCAGTGCGCCGAGACAGAGGAGCTTCATTTGAAGATACGATGCCCTGTGTGTCGGGCGTGGGTGTCAGGTGTGAAAAAAAAATTCCGCCCGTAACAGTGTGATGACGCTGTTCTTTCCAAAGGCCCTTTTTAGGGCCACCTATTTACTCCCGAAAGGGGTGGGACTTTCTAACTAAAAGCACAAAAAACACCAGCTCCCTCACCAATATGAAAACATAAGGTCTTCACCACAGTAGACTCTTAGTGTTGAATTTTTTTAATACAATTATCTTTGCAAAGAATGAACACTAACACACATTTTGAATTTCTAATATTTTTATTAACACAGTAGAATGATCATAAGGTCTTCACCACAGTAGACTCTTGGTATTGAATTTTTAATACGATTATACGCTATCAAGGCGCTTAAATGAACGTAGAATGAACATTGAATGAACATAGAATGAACATAGAATGTAGGAATACGGTAATATCTGAATGTTCAATGCAACAAGATTTGTGTGAAATGTTCAATATTTATGCAACAAGATTTGTTTGAACTCGTCATCGTCTTTCCGCCCCTGGTGCACGTAGATGAAGGTGGCAATCTGTTCACGTGGAATTCTGGGTGGACAGGCAGCTTCCAATGCCTCGGCAATTTGCACCTCGTTCACGTCCTGTAGTGCCTCAGTGATGAGCGCGTCTGATGGTATACTATTTCCACACACGTATTCGTGTTGAAGAGCCCGTTCTTGTTCCCACAGCCTGCACATTGCTGGATACGCAAGTGTCGGATGCGGGGTCTGAGATGATCCAGGAATGTGTCGATGTACTTCTTATGAATATACTGAGTCACCTGGTCAGACAGGACTTCATGAATTTCAGCTGTGAGACTCTGCAGCTTCCGCCACGTAGGTATTTTCAGGGTGACGCCCTGAGAACAAGGAATACGCTTTTGCGTATCCAACGTCAAGGCGATATGCTTAGGTGGTTTGTCGCCCCAGGCCGGTGCGTTAAAATGCACTTCCTCTTCTTTGACACTCACAGTTATAAAGGGAGAGAGCTCCCAAGTGTTCGTCTGGGCCGCCTGGTAGGCCTGCTGGATAATGTCACTGATCTCCTGCACAGACATAGGAAGTAGCACCTCTTCTTTCGCTTGCTCAGGCACTTGCTGGGGCACTGGCTGAAGCACTTGCTGAGGTATTTCTAAAGGTGTTAGTCGGGGCCGTTTGGGTGGTGGACCGGGTTTGGCAGGTAGACCGGACTCTTGGTGCGTACGTTTGGTAGCTGTACGCTCTTCGGCGATGTCCATGTCCATGACTAAGATATTATCTTCTGTATCCTGGGCTTGAAGTAGATCTGCTATTGCTTCATTTCCCGTCTTCTTCAGCGCCTCCACGAAGGCTAGAAATGCATAGGGGCCACGGCGCAGTAGATCGTCGATGAGGGCTCTGTTTTGTCGTGAAGTGGTCTTCTGCGCCATGATATCTTCGACACCGGGTTTAAGGATTATGTTTTCCACCATAAGCAGATCACATAGTTCGGCCACATGCTGCATCTCATCAATGAGGCGAACACGGTGCTGTAGAAGCTTAGCTCGCTGGGATGACTCCATGACTGCGGGCTCAGGCTGGTGAGTAGCTGCTATGGTGAGATAGGCCGGTGAAGTTGCACTGGTAAAATGAAAATCTTCTCCACGTCTCATGCTACAGTGAGGCCAATAGCTCCTCTCGTCAGAGTGGTTCAGGCTGGTAGGCTGGTCAGGCGGGTAGGTAAGATAGCTCCGTTTGGCAGTCCAATGAATGCACCAACTCCCTAAAAATCGCCCCTTTTATACATTTTTTCGTGACATTCGGGTGTTTTCGGTATTCTTCGTGTGTCTTTTCGGTCACCTCCGGGTCTTTTCGGTCAACTCCGGTACTCTTCGGTCACCTCCGGGTGTTTTCGGTCACCTCCGGCACATCTTCACGGACCTTAACGAACTCGCCGTGCCTCTTCGGTCATCTCCGGGTCTCTTCGCACACCTCCGTCACATCTCTCGGTACCTTCCGCCACATCTTCACGGACCTTACCGAAAAGACACGGAGGTGAACGACATGGTGGGAAAAACCCCACAGATCAGTACAAGCTCCCACGGACCTGACCGAAGAAATACGGAAGTGAACGACATGTGGGGAAAAACCCCAGCACATATTCCTCTCACCGAAAAGATACGGAGATGAACGACACAGACAGGTCTGTAATGTCCTATCATTCTCACAAGTCACGCCCCATTCACCCACACCGGAAGTGACGTCAAACCTGCGCAGAACACTCCTGCGCACACCTCCTCATGACCTCCACCATAAACCGGAAGTGACGTCATTACATCCGGGTGAAATGTGGTCGGATCGGGTTGCTACCTACTACTCATATTCCATGATTGGTCTCACAAAGCTCAGATAGACCTGTGCTAAAGCATTTCTGCTAAGCTTGAGCTTAAGTTTTCGCATTAATCCAATTCGCTTGGTGGCTGTTTCAATGATATCATCGATATGAGTTCCCCATTTACAATCTTCTTGGAAGAATACACCCAGGTGTCGATGGGAATTTGATACTTCTAGTAAAGTTCCGTCAAAATAATTTTCAGGTTGGTTTAGCAAATTTCTATTACTGAATAAGAGTAAAATTGTTTTAAGGGCGTTAAACTGTAAGAGCCATTGCTTGGACCATTCGAGTAAGACTTTCATGTCATGATTCATAGTCAGTTCATTTCGGTAATGTCTACAGATTTGCAATGCAGAGACGAGTCATCAGCGAAAAGTCGGGTGATACTTGTAATTTTGTCCGCTATATCATTAATATATATAAGGAATAACAGGGGACCTAATACCGAGCCTTGAGGAACTCCAGCATTAGTGGTACGAATATTTGAAGACGTATTCCCAACAGATACAATCTGGGATCTGCCACTAAGATAAATTTGAAGCCATTCGAGTACTGAACCATCTATGCCATATTGTTTTAGTTTAAAGAGTAGGCCATTATGCCAGACAGTATCAAATGCCTTTGATATGTCACAAACAATCACGCATGAATGTGCACCTTCGTCCATTGATTCACATAGACTATGATATAATTCGATAAGTTGGAAGACAGTAGAATGACCAGGAAGAAATCCTGCTTGAAATTTATAGAATAGTCTATTCGAGTGAAAATGGTTATATAAATTTTTGAACACAATACGTTCCATTATTTTCCCCACACAGCTAAGCAAGGAGATTGGTCGATAATTACTTGGTTGACTTTCCAGCAGTCAGGAACCTTTTTACTTGACAGTGACATATTAAATAAATGTTTCAATGGGATGCTAACTGATCGACCCACCCCCTTCAACATTCTGTGACTGATTTTATCTTGCCCCACAGCTTTGTTAGCGTCAATGTTCTGGATGATATTGAATATTCTGTAATGAACATAGTGTCAAGTCGATTATATGAAAAAGGTGGTGAACCGGCCAGTCGCACTGTCATCAATTGTGGATACCGAAGAGAAATAATCGTTCAATGCATTTGCTTTTTCGAAATTAGTGAAGCACATCACATTTTCCCCTGTATATTCTGGTATTTCATTGGTGGTATATCTGCTGCAGATGTACCATTCATGAAGGTTTTCAATGTTTTCCAGTAGAATTTTGGGTCATTTGTTTTGGACATTTCAAGTGTGTTTGCAAGGTTATTAAAGTAGTTCAGCTGAGCGTATTTTTTCATATTGTTAACTTTATTTCTTGTAGTATTGTACTTTTTCCAGTCAGCAAGTTTCCCAGATCTCACGGCTGCCTTCTTTAGTCTATCACGTTTTCTCATTTCTTTCCTTAAGTCAGAGTCATACCATGGTTTGCCTTTTGGTCTTATTGTTACAATTTTATTAGGGATACATTTGCTGGCAATATCAATATATATATCTGTAAATATTACACCAGCCTCATCGATATTTGCACATCTATCGAAGAAAGCTTCCCAATCAATTTCCGATATTAAAGTATTGAATTTAACATAGTCACTAGCTTTATATAGCCAAACTTGTCTTGTGAAGGCATGTTGGATATTATGTCTGACTAGCAATTCAGCATATGTAGCTCTTTGATCACTTATTTCCCGATCAACATTTATAACACCGCAATCCTGAACTTTAATTTCTTCACTGGTGATACTATTGGGTCTAATAGGGTAGCAGAGTGTGCAGTAACTCGGGTTGGTTCAGTTATCATATTATTTACATTACATCTCTGGAAGATTTTGGATAAATAGCGGGAATTATTGTTTAAAAGGTCGTCGTTTAGGTCCCCTGTTATTATAAAGGTGTGAGCATGCATTTTGGGCATTTTCAATCATATTCTCGAATGAATCATATACTCGAATTGGGCTTTTGGGTACTATGTAGGAGACGTTTAGAAGAATATTATTTCCTTTGAGTTGTATATTTATAAACATAGTTTCGAAATTATCAATCTCTAGTTCTGTTCGTCTAGTACACTTCAACTGCATAGATGTATAAATCTGGATACCGCCCCACGGCGATAATATGTGAGGGTTCCTGTCTTTACGATAGGCCCTCTATAAGCAATTGTTCGTCAGCGACAGAATCGTCCAAATTTGTTTCAGTGAAGCACAGTATATCAAAATCTTCTGCGATATCTTCCACATATGATAGCTTTGTACGTATACTACGAATATTAAGATGAAGAATTCTGAGGCCATGAATGTCAGAGTCAGGACCGGGATTTGACTCAATGTCGCCGCAAACCATAAGAAGTAGTAGTAGAATCACGAATATATTTGTGCCCAGGCATTGGCTTTGAAGGCAGCAGAGACTTACGATCGCTAATGAACATTTTACATTGATCTGGAGACATCCAAAATAATCATTAGAGAGAGGCGAATTTCTTTTCACACGGGTATTAATGACGTGGATACTGTGCGTCCTTAAGAAAAAGTGTCCGATTGTTATACGATAGTTCGTCAAATCGACTTCACTGTAACGTCATCAAAGCCACCCCACCTTGTTACATTTGGATCTTCTTACATTTTCTGGTAGATCTTGTCCCCAATATATCTTGTGTGAAGTTCCAGCGCGAACTATGATGGGCTTTCCAAATTGATACTACGAATACATCTGGCGATGAACCAGAAGTTTGCTGAAGACGACTGATCTTGACCTATTCTTTCAATGTCATATGCTGTTTAATATGATATAACTATAGCTAGGCTTTCCAAATTGATACTATGAATACATCTGGCGATGAACCAGAGGTTTGCTGAAGATGACTGAGCTTGACCTATTTTTTCAAGGTCATATAATTCTTATTATAACAATTATAATTCTTATTATGATATGACATGAATAAAATATAGCTAGGCTTTTCAAATTGATACTATAAGTACAACTGGCAATTATCCAGAGGTGTGCGGAAGATGACTGACATATACCTATTTTTGTTTTTCAAGGTCATATACGGTTTAGTATGACATAACATGAAGAAATATAGCTAGGCTTTCCAAATTAATACTGTGTATAATTATAATTATACTATGCGATAGTCCAGAAGTGTGTTGAAAATGACTGAACTTGAACTATTTTATCCTGGTCAGATTCTATTTAGTACAATATTTCATGAAGGATTATATCTGGATTGTCCAAACTTATACCACATATGCCTGAACTTAAAGTCTATTGAATATCACGGACCATGACATATTTTCTATAGGATATATTAAGCCTAAGCCATAAATTTGTTAAAGATGACTGAACTTGATATATATTTCCAAGATCAAATTACTTGACTTGATTATGAGCTATATAGAAGAGTATATACTACTAATATTATAAATATTTGTTATTTTGTTTGTTTAACAACTTTGTGAAATTAGATTTCATGCAATACATATACGTATTTATCAAACTGTTGAAGCATGTCATATCCTGAAAATACCCACCTCTGCTTCGCAGACCAATTATGTTTGATTTTAATTATTGTTTACTGCATGTCGTGTTGATCCACTGATAAGCTTGGCATAATGCAGAAGCAAAGTAACTCCGAATAAACTTAATAAACGCATGGTGACAGTCTCAATATTTCGACAAAATTTTATTTGTCATCTTCAGGATGTGATCTAACATTACTGCATGTATTGTACTCGTTTGAATTATCCCTTTTAATCTCTCTTTTCATGTTTATTGTGACCAACTGTTTCTATTAATGTCAGCATGTTATCAAGTCACTGCTTGCTTAAGCCAGGCACGTCGTCTAGCGACCGTTGTGCCCTGTATTTGTATATATACCAGTCTGTCATTTGAAAACAGTATTCCTTGAAAAGAACATTACGTTCGAAACTGCAGTCGGAATATAATGATGTAAGTAGTAGAGGCGTCCTTGTGTCCTTTGACCAATCAGAATTGAGAACGAAAGTAGGTCAAGTATGACGCGTTTGACGTCATTCTGTGACGTAATTAGGGCGTGGTTGTAAGAAACCGGAAAAACCGGTTTTAAGAAACCGGTTAAACCGGTTTAACCGGTCCTAAGAAACCGGAAAAACCGGTTTTGTGACGTAATTAGGGCGTGGTTGTAAGAAACCGGAAAAACCGGTTTTAAGAAACCGGTAAAACCGGTTTAACCAGTCGTAAGAAACCGGAAAAACCGGTTTTGTGACGTAATTAGGGCGTGGTTGTAAGAAACCGGAAAAACCGGTTTTAAGAAACCGGTAAAACCGGTCGTAAGAAACCGGAAAAACCGGTTTTGTGACGTAATTAGGGCGTGGTTGTAAGAAACCGGAAAAACCGGTTTTAAGAAACCGGTAAAACCGGTTTAACCGGTCGTAAGAAACCGGAAAAACCGGTTTTGTGACGTAATTAGGGCGTGGTTGTAAGAAACCGGTAAAACCGGTTGTAAGAAAACGGTCAAACCGGTTTAACCTGTCGTAAGAAACCGGTTTAAATTATTTAGGGCGTGGTTGTAAGAAACCGGTTAAACCGGTTTAACCGGACCTAAGAAACCGGTTATACCGGTTTTGTGACGTAATTAGGGCGTGGTCGTAAGAAACCGGTCAAACCGGTTTAACCTGTCGTAAGAAACCGGTAAAACCAGTTTAACCGGTTTAAATAGGGCGGTATGGTGTCTATTTTTAGCAGTAATGTCTATTTTTAGCTGTTCCTTTGTTAAATAACAATGAAAACATCACGTGACCCTTTGACGGCTATTAGGATAAAAGGAGAGAGTTTTCGAGTTCAGTGGTTCAGTTCAATTAGCGCTGAAAAAGATATTCGATAAACCAAGTAATGTACCGCGAAATTCAAATAAAACATTGAGTTGATGGGCCGCGAAATCCGAATGGGAAGCGGCCCTTAAACTACAATTTCAACAACAAGTTCAGTGGTCATATGCAACTGGCGCACGAAGGTGCGTTTTTACGTATTTGGTCGATCTCCTGTCTCGGTATACAATGGATGACGAGAAAACATTTGATGAAGGTATGTTCGTATTATCAACCATTCCTTTGAGCACAAGCGGTTCGTTTCTTAAAAGAAGATCTTTCATATATTATAGACTGACACAATACAATGTATTGTAGGCAAACTTAAAAAAAGCCGTACACCTGTATCGCCGTATATCGGTTTAACGGGGGAAAACTGTCAACTCTCTTGTTACATCAATTATTTAAGAACTCTAAAAATTAAAAGGTATAGGAGATTAAAAGCTACAAGTTAAATCTTGTCTTATTCCCAAGCGTCTTTTTTTGGTCACCGTTCACGATATGATGACTATTTGTATAGTGTTCCGACGAAGCGTATCGTCCGCAAAAGCGCCCGCAAGCGCCCGCAAAAGCGCTCGCAACGCCCACAAGCGCCCGCAAAAGCGCCCGCAACGCCCGCAAGCGCCCGTTTCAACGCCCTTCGATATCTGAGAAAAAGAGAGAGATCAACACGTTCACAAGTTTTCATATATTTTATTATCCCCAATGTGATGCCGTACCTAAGCTGGGGCCGCTATGGGTATGTCTACAATTCATAACGTAGGAGTGATATCAGTTTTAATCACGTTATTGTCAGTGTTCGTGAATTCTTGAAGTTCATCTTCGTTCATCATCATCTTTTCGCTTTATTTCTTTATTTCTGCATTCGACAGTGAGCTTCTTAAATCACCGTCAGTTTTTTTTCTTTCTGATCATTATTATTCGGTGTACCAAGTCCTAATCAGACTCGATATCTTCCAATCCGGGAAAGTCCGTGGGCAACCTGTCCTTGAAGAGCTGTTTCCGCATCTTGATGGCGTTTTTTAGGGCCTCTCTTTGAGGCAAACCCATATCCTCTTCTAAGTATCTCTTTGTTTTCATGATGGCCCTGTGGTCAGGATCACTTTTCATTTCAAGAGTAATCGAGGTATAGTTTCCATACAGAGCCATTGCAGATTTTCTGATTCGTGGTTGCATGTTGATATAGGCCTTCTGTAAAGTCTCTTCATCCTGTCCATCTGCCTGGATAGCAGCGGCGTGTGCGTTAATAGCGTTGTCCACAAGGCGATCCCAAAATGACGACTCTCCTTCGTCCGTGTCTGAATCACCCAAACTTTCGCTTTTCTCGGATGAGCTAGTGCTGTCCGCATCAGAGCATGAGTTTTCAGCGCTGTCATCGCCATATGATGAGCTCACAGTATCCGTATTATCGTGTAGACTCTCACTGTCTACATCAGAGACCTCGTCGGTGTCTTCATACCCATGAATATTCTTCCTATGTCTGATCATATCGTGGTACCTGGTGAACGATCGGTGACACTCTGAGCAAGAATAAGACATGTGGAGCTGAGCGACAAAAATGAAGTGAGTTAGTCTTTTTAATAGGTTGTATTTATGAATGATTGTCCCAGCGCCATCTATACACCGATAGGAACTCACGCTGCGCATGGATGGGGTCCTATCCGATTGGTTAATAAGCCTTGCTTTGACATATCTTTCTCCCTTCACGTAAGGCGCTAGCATCCCTCATCTCCACTAACGTCCGGTAGTAGCGGGCGTTTGCGCCCGCAAGCGCCCGTTTCAACGCCCTTCGATATCTGAGAAAAAGAGAGAGATCAGCATATTCACAAGTTTTCATATATTTTATTATCCCGCAAAAGCGCCCGCAACGCCCTCAAGCGCCCGCAACGCCCACAAGCGCCCGTTTCAACGCCCTTCGATATATGAGAAAAAGAGAGAGATCAGCATGATCACAAGTTTTCCTATATTTCATTATCCCGCAAAAGCGCTCGCAAGCGCCCGCAAAAGCGCACGCAAACGCTCGTAAGCGCCCGTTTCAACGCCCTTCGATATTTGAGAAAGAGAGAGAGAGATCAACACGTTCACAAGTTTTCATATATTTTATTATCCCCAATGTTATGCCGTACATTGGGGATAATAAAATATATGAAAACTTGTGAAAGTGTGGATCTCTCTCTTTTTCTCAGATATCGAAGGGCGTTGAAACGGGCGCTTGCAGGCGCTTTTGCGAGATAACAAAATATATGAAAACTTGTGAATATGCTGATCTCTCTCTTTTTCTCAGATATCGAAGGGCGTTGAAACGGGCGCTTGCGGGCGCTTTTGCGGGATAATTAAATATATGAAAACTTGTGAATATGCTGATCTCTCTCTTTGTCTCAGATATCGAAGGGCGTTGAAACGGGCGCTTGCGGGCGTTGCGGGCGCTTTTGCGGGCGTTGCGGGCGCTTTTGCGGGCGTTTGCAGGCGTTGCGGGCGTTTTTTCGGGCGTTGCGGGCGTTTTTTCGGGCGCTTGCGGGCGTTGCGGTCGCTTTTGCGGGCGCTTGCGGGCGTTGCGGGCGCTTTTGCGGGATAGTAAAATATATGAAAACTTGTGAATATGCTGATCTCTCTCTTTCTCTTAGATATCGAAGGGCGTTGAAACGGGCGCTTGCGGGCGTTGCGGGCGCTTTTGCGGGCGCTTGCTGGCGTAAACGCACGATACTAGCGGACGTTGGTGGAGATGAGGGATGCTATCGCCTTACGCGAAAGGAGAGAGATATGTCAAAGCATTACATGGTGAAGATTTATTAACCAATCGGATAGGACCCATCCATGCACAGCGTGAGTTCCTATCGGTGTATAGATGGCGCTGCGACAATCATTCATAAATACAGCCCTATTAGAAAGACTAACCCATTTCATTTTTTTTTCGCTCAGTTCAACATGTCTTATTCTTGCTCAGAGTGTCACCGATCGTTCACCAGGTACCACGATATGATCAGACATAG
>JAVTVY010030517.1:0-13166 GCA_036873755.1 Hanleya hanleyi | reverse complement strand
TTATATTTTGGAACTGTTACATAACAAGAAAAAGTTATTATCTCCCTTTTAATCTGTTTTCAAAACCCACCAGTTTACAAAGACACATGCTACGCCGTTGATTCATTTAATACTAATTAACGCTTTGATGAATTGAAAAAATATGACCTTAAATTTGATCTTTGACCTTCAGGTGCGTCTTCATAAGGCATTTGCGTACACTTCGCCATCCATAAGATGGCTTGCGAATCGTGTGTCTCCATTATCGCGGAGCGATATCCAGTGTTTTACCGGATTCTGTTCGGCCTTCATCCGGCGGAGAACAGACTCGAGAAATCTGATGAATTACAGGTTTTCATACTACTTCTGAAACAGATATTGCCTGGGCTTACAAAATATATAGGTGTGTATAACTTTCGTATCATCCAAGAGGTGTGGTGGATTTGAAATTTTGAACAAGTAGTTCATCACATGATTCGAAAATGGCGAGTTACGTTGGGGTTACGTCGGTAGACTTTAGCTGATTGGCTGACGAAGTCACGTGGTATTGATTTATGGAAATTCTCTTTAGCCGTTGCCGAAAGTAGGCTGAACATGGATACACACGATGCCAGGGTCAGTCTTACCGCGTATAGATGACCGAAATGGTTACAGGTTGTTCATAAGGGTGCAGCGTTTGATAGTCAGCCCTTGAACGGCTGAGGAGATCAGACTGAAAATAAGGTCACGTGAACTACATTGTGTCACAAGGCCATCGCTTTGAAGTGCTAAGCATCCGAATCTCGAAAATACGGCTTCCATTTACTGAAAAATTAAAACACTGACAGTCATAAAACAATTACACAAGAGTGAGCACAACATGGTATATTTTTTGGTGTTAATTATAAAACGATCTGATTTGACCTTGACCTTGAATATCACACAATATAACAATCGTTTTATGCGTTTTTCTAAAAAATTACAACCTGTAGGAATCTATAATTCAGCACATTTGTTCTCGATGACACAGCTATGACGTCACTGAATTTTCGACCTGATCTTGACTTTGGTTCTTGAGATATGACCACTGACAGTTTTGCGACTACAAGGCTATACTCGAAAACTGCTGAGCATTCTAACTTGAAATTTGCACATGAATATAGATCATTACACGACGTAAAAGAAAAACACTAGAACCCATAGAAAGATGTCAGAAAGACAAAAAGATAATTACAAATTTGAAATTCATGATTTATTCAACTTTTGTAAAAACTATTTAGCCAATCATCACTAGTTCTCGGTAGAATATACTTTTGGGTTTACTTGTGAAATTTCAAGATTGTAACAACAATAGTTATGGAGGTATAACAAAAACGTTTTTCCCACTTCATGTATGCTATTTGCCTATGACCCGTCAGCTTAAACGCTTTCGGTATTCGTGGGATGTAAAGTGGTAGTTGATTTCAACGGTCCAGTTGTTTTACGCAAGATCAGTTTCAAAGAGTTATTAAGCTGTTCGCTCCGGCAGCGAGGCGTGAAGTCCTGTATGTAACCAGACACACCAAATTAAAAGTTTTCAGGACTTCCCTTTCCGACTGCACCAACCGAGTCACCCCGCGAACGCAATTAAATGAACGTCGTGTTACACGACGAAAGAGGCTGCGAACCCTGCATCTTTGTCAATTAAATGGCGGGTGTTCAATTATCATTATATCGGCATCGCATATGTAACACGACATGTATTGAATTTACAACGCGGGAATACTTGACTGCCACAGATACCCATCTGTTGTGCTACTGCAATGATCCTGTGTATGCTATTACATTGATGTCGCGTTACATATGCGACACCAGATTTCCCAATAATTGAATTGAATACAATGGAAAAGAATAGGCGTTCAGCCGTTGAGAACAAATTGGCACTTGTTGAAAAATAGCACATAAAGATGAAAGTCCATACTCGAGATAAGGCCCTCGCAATCTAATTATACATTACGGAAAATGTTTCTGCCGGGTATATGTAGTATATGCGACGACCAATCAAGCAATAGTTTTATGCATTACTGTTATTATAGGATAAATGACATTTTATTAATTTACGTTTTCTACTTTTACATTCCTTTATATCCCACTACAACGAAATGATACGTTTCAAGTGGAAACCCAGTATTTGCATGTTTATAGACCTTCAAAAGGCTTTTGATTTAGTCAACAGAAATTTACTTTTCTATAAATTGTTGAAAGTTGGTATATTAATAGTTCTGTGTATAGAGCGGTACAGCGAATGTATGATGATACCTTTTCTACAGTAACAGTTAATGGTTATATAACTGAATGGTTTCGAACTATATCAGGTGTAAGACAGGGTGATACCCTGCCCCCAACGCTCTTTTCTCGTTATATAAATGGATTACTTGAAGAAATTAAAAGTTGTGACGTAGGTGTTAATGTTAATGGTAAAACGATCTCCGTGCTAGCCTATGCCGACGACATAGCTATTTTCTCAGATAATGAAGATGATCTCCAAAAACTGTTAGATATTGTAAATGGATGGTGTATGAAGTGGAGATTTAATGTTAATAACAGTGAATCCAAAATTGTGCATTTTAGGAAAAGTAAAAAGCCAAGAATTAAATACATATTTAAAATTGGAGACAGTTATTGATTATATAGAAAACTATAAATACCTCGGTGTTATTTTTAGTGAACACATGCAGTTTCATACTGCTGCCAGTTTATTGTCTGATTCAGCTGATCTAGGCACACTAATAAGTAAATGTAAATCTATCTCAAATTTGGGTTTTCAAACTTTTACTACTTTATTCAACAAAGGTGTTCTTCTGGTTTTGAATTATGGGGTAGGTGTGATAAAAATACTCTCCAATGCTGTATTAATATAGTAAATAGAGCAGAAAGATACTATCTTGGAGTTAATAAATTATCACCATTGGACGCAATTTATGGTGATTTTGGATGGCCTTCCCTAAAAGTACTTAGAAGTGTTGAAATTATCCGGTTATGGTATCGCTTTGTATGTATGGATCGATGTAGATTAACAAGACATGTATTTCTTTGGGAATTGTCTATAGAAATGGGAGATGGAGTACATATGTTAAAAATATTTTGTTTGACGTTGATATGGATCATATTTTCGATAATAGTTTAAGATGTAATCTCAGAGATTTGCAAACAACTCTGCACAATAATACTATTGGCCGCTGGTCAATTTCTATTTTAGATAAACCAGAACTGAGAACCTATGTAATGTTTAAACAAGAGTATAAAACTTTAAAATATTTATTATATAATTTATCCACATTTGAACGTTCCGTTGTCGCTCAGCTCCGTTGTGGAGTTCTGCCTCTCAGAGTCGCAGTTGGTATAGATATGGAGGGGAGAATGTTGAAGAGCGAATATGTAATTTATGTAATAGCGACAGTATTGAAGATGAAATTTATTGTTTTTGCACCTGTATAGCTTTCATGAAAGGGAAAGAACTGAATTATTAGAGGGCATTACATTCCCAGGAAATTCTTCATTTGGTAAGAAACTAAATCTATTTTTTGAAAAATTCACCAGGAAGATTTGTCATTTTATTAAAGTATGCTTTGTAAACATAGATATGAGCTGTATTCTGCGTGTACCACGTGAGATAATAATATTTTTATTAGAGTGGATGATAAGCCCGTGTGGGCTGGTAAAGTTATTGATATTTTGAATACAATTTGTTATACATACTTGTATACCTTCCACTATAAATAAAAGAACTGACTGACTGACTTACAGAAAATATATTGGAGAAATGGCCATCACGCTATTGATATCAAGATCAGCAAGTCAAAGGTCAAGATCACATCATCACAACACTTCATTTAACATAGTTTGATTCACCAAACATCTTGACACTTTACTGTAGATTTATGCATGTGGTTGCAAGATACCTATTTATTTTTAGGTCAAAGGTCAGGGTCATTGCCAAAGCTTGGAACCCGTTATTCCCGCTCGCGTCCATATTTTCAATTAAATTTGGTGTTCAGTTTGCCCATGTCATGAAAATTTAATACCCTTATGACATCACGGCCGCGTTTGGACTAATTCACTTGCAGTCGGGGAGGGAGGTAGGATCATCATCTCCATTTATCCCAAGGAAATACCAAAGACCAGTCCATATATCCACCCCGCATTATGACGGAGACCGCGACAACATCGAAATATATCCCATCTGCGTGGCGTCTGATTCGGCTAAGCCAACTATAAATCTCCGATATTTAATTTCCACTTCAAAGCACTACGAAGATTTCTCGGGATTGGTTGACACTCGCGTTACTGCAAGCCGGTTAGATTCTACAAGCGACATATCCAAATTACGGAAGTATGAAAGAGAAACGGGGGAAAAATATGGGGGAGCAGAAAGGATTTAATTTCAATTAGATTGCTAGCGATCCAGCGATCAGCGGCGGATGTCAGATCTAGTCGTTTTACTCAGTCTCTCCAGCCGGATCAACAGATTCCAATCTCCACTGATTCCGGTGGCCCGAATGGAACTCACCCATAAACATCTCAGATACTCAAGAAAATATTGCTGGTATGTAACCGATACCGTATAAATATTCATCCTGATACTCCTTGCCGGTTATTTTCTGGAAGCTAACTCTTTCTCTGTCAAGCTTGTCGCTTTTATTAAGATTTCCAGAGCATATGATTAGCTGTACACGAGCCGTTTTCACAGCGACCCCCACCTCCCCCATATTACGGTAGACGCCATGTTGTGTAGTTTTGGGCCACTACACTTGGATGCACAACATAGCGTCTATCGTAATATTTGGGAGGTGGGGGTCGCTGTGAAAACGTCTCGTACACAGCTATAATCATCTGCTCTGTCATGTTAATATAAGCGACAAGCGTGGCGAAAAAGGGGTTGTACCACACGAAGATCAACGAACGCGACCTGCACTACCTGTATCAACCGCAGGTGTTATTGATAGGAACAGTTATGGCTAGCGGACACCTAAGTTTCAATTCAAAATATTGTCAAAATATCATTCATCTTCTGTACTCATGGATGGTGTAGGGGATCCAAATGATATCTAGGGATGTATTTTGATCATTTGTTTTAGAGGATGACCTCTCAAACTCTCCCGGGTACTGTAGGGCTACAGATACAACGCATCAAGCATATATTTCGTTCACACTTTATTGGTTAGTTTTATGGTTTTATGCATCAGCCGAGTTCGTGTTATACAGAATAATGTGTCGAAACATTTGGTAATACAACAGTGAATATCGACTGTCAAAGTTCTACTCACTTCATCGCTTATGTAGGTGCACAGGCACTCAAAACAAGACATCTGTGGGTGTGGGCAATGGTATTACGGTGAAGTGTCGAAGGGTCTATATATAACCCCATGCTTTATATTTTTTTTATAAAGCATGGGGTTATATTGTGACGGCTTCATGTTATGTATGATATTTGTATTATCCTCATCACCTGACAAGTCTGTCTTAATACCATTTGTGTAAATACGTTTTACTAAGAATGCCAAAATTTCCTCTAATGTTATCTACGCAAAAAGGATAAATATTAATTTGGTATTTGTACGAACTTTTGAGTAAAGTTGCACATCCTGAAATGTTGTTGTTGCGCGTGTCGAGGTCGGGAAATTGCGTTTTGACAATATTACTGATATTCAATATATAAATACCTACCTGGGTCAATTAAATAATTGTCTTGGAATGTTATCCAGTAGTTGTCAATACTTCATTCTCAGTAGTTTGATCAAGATTGATGTTTTACCACTATTTTTCAGGCAGGACACTTGCCGATGTCCGCCATGTTTGTTCTGATGACGTCAGCGACAATATTCTTCAAACCAAAATCTAATACTTTTAGATTCATCTTGAAGCTTATTTGTTAATATTTGACGATTATATAATATTCTTAGAGTAATTATTGTTTTATCTCAATCAAATTTATGCATGATTAACCTTGCAAATTAGAGTAAACCTTTCCTGAGATTCCTGGTTTCGGGGTAACTTCATCGACGCTAGAGGGCGCTCTTTTGTTGTGTCTGCTGCCTATAAATACGCAGTTCTGCGTGTACTCGTCACTTGGTGCGAGCCGAGTCAGCCGAAAAGGTAATTATTGGAAGGATAATGCTGATAACATAGCCAGCATATTGGAGTGAATAATGCTGATAACATAGCCAGCAAATTTGGATTAACAGTTAAGGATTGAAATATAAATACTGGTAAAAAGATACCAACCCCTCGATCTTAGACACGGGAAGGGCATGGTGAAAACATCGCCAGGCATTGCCCGTGAATAAGACTAATCGAGCTGAGGCAACGACTGGAGCATTGTAGATCTAAAACGATCCATAATCAGGGGCGTCGCTAGGGGGGGGTCGTCCGGTGCGAACGACCCCCCCTTGGCCGCACCAAAAAAAAAACAGAAGAAAAAGCAAAAGAAAAAACAAAAAAACAAAAAACAAAAACAGAGAAAACAAAAACATAAAATAAAAAAACATAAAAATTACAGATAGAGTGCCAAGACGTGTAGTGGTGTGTAAAAGGCCCGTTTTGTTTGTGTCAAACCAGGAAGTCAAATGGAGTCCGCCATATTCTTCAATATCGATGCGGGTTTATGCGAAACAAATGTGAAAATAGAACCATAAATCTATATACATTGTGTTCAGATTTGTTTCCGAGAAAACGGGTAAAACGCATCTCCGGTAACCGGAGACCCTGGAGCTTCCGGGGCCTAAGCGGCCCCTGGACCCTCGCCTGTCGGGCTGTGACGATTGTTCATTTTAGCTTTGTGTAAATGAATCGCTATCATATTGGTTCTAATGTTCCATCATGTAAAGGTCATCGGTTTTTTATGTGTTCTTTTTATGTGATAAATATAACTAAACAGTCAAATGGATTCAGGCATGAAGTATGATTTTTTCAATATCGACGAGTGCTTATAAATGCGAAACATACGTGAAAATAGAACCATAAATCTGCATACATTACGTTCGAATTTATTTCTGGGAAAACTCTTAGAACTTGTCTCTGGAGATCTGGAACTTCGGAGCTTCCGGGGCCTAAACGGCTCGTGGACCCTCGCCTGTTGGGCTGTGAGGATTTCCTTGTTTTATCCTTGCGTGAATGAATCGTATCTGTAGGCATATTCGTTTCCCTCCCAAGAACTATATGTTATCGTTTTGTATGTTTTAAATATAACTAGAACGTCAAATGGATGAAGGCAGGAGGTGCGATGTTTTCAATATCGATGCATGCTTATAATTGCGAAAAAAAATTCGTGAAAATAGAATCATAAATGTGCATGCAGTATGATCAGTTTTATTTCCGGGAAAACGTTCAGAACGCATCTCCGGCTATCTAGGACCCCGGAGCTTCCGGGGCCTAGGCGGCCCCTGGACCCCCGCCTGTTGGGCTGTGATAGTGGTCCCCAACTTTCAATTACGTTCCGACGCCACTGGGTTAGCCTACGAGGTATATAAGCCCAAAAGCGTTATTATTGTGTTTTCAAGATGACAAGAGAATAAAATATAATACTGATATTTGACAAATGTTAGTTTGATTGTTGGAAATCGCTCAGAATGCATCTCAGACCATCTAAGGTCTCAGAGCTGTATAATATAACCCTAAATCTGCATACATTATGTTCAGATTTAATTCCGGGAAAACACTTAGAACGGATCTCCGGCGATCTGGGATCCCGGAGCTTCCGGGGCCTAGGCGGCCCCTGGACCCTCGCCTAAAGTGCTATGATAATCGACCCCCCTTTGAAAAATCCTAGCGACGCGCATGATAATCCCCTCGATTTTGATACGGGAAGGGCTTAGCATTATAACATTGCTTTAAGCATTGCCCGTGGATAAATAACGAGCTGAGGCTACGAAATATTCTACAGAAAAGACCTCCCATTTTAAATACGGAAAGGGTTTGACCTAATACCTGCATAACGGTATATCCAAACATGCAGACTGGTTTTAAGCATTGTCCGTAAATAAAACAGGAGACGGTCTGATTTACCAGTATTATTTATTTCAAATAACACAGATGATTGAACCAGTACAAGGGGAAAATGATACAAGAAAATTAACATGTAAATACATGTAGGACCACTGTATACGGCACAACAGAAATATACTTACCTTCAATAAATTCCAGAAATCATTTCAACTGGATTTAACAGGGTATTAAAGTGAATTAAATAACAAGGAAATGCACAGCCCCTGCCATGTTGAATAAACAAAGTACAAGTGATTACTCCTGAAACAACCATAATGGAAGGACGCCATTTAACAAGTGACGGTTGTAAAAATTGCATTTTATCAACACGAGTAATCTCCCTTGGACCAGCCAGATATTAAAGGAAACTCAAACGAGATACATGTTGGAGGATTGAATCAGGAATAAAACACAATAAAACAACAAACGAAACCCGGGAAAGATTCAGTTTATTTAATACAGGAATCAGTTGGAAAGGTTATGATATGAGTAGCAAATTTCCATGATGCAATACTGAAATACAATAAATCCTGTAAACATTCAGAGTATTTGAACTTACCTGTTTGTAGAAATATTTCATGAGAGTTTCTAAATAAATCTTCATTGATGTTTGAATTGATCATTAATAACTTCTTGTTATTTTCATTATTAACTAGTTGAAGACGAATTTGATTAATTTCCGGATGAATTCCGGTGGTGTCAGAACTGATTAAATTTAGGCGATTGACTTAATAAGTAAATCGCCATCCTGACCGATCAGCGGTGTATTACAGAATCGTAGTACAGGTTGACCGTTACATTTGATGTCAGTAAAGTGGGATTCTAGCTATATTCTGAATCCTGAGATACGAGTCCTGCCTACAGGTACGTATATCCCGGAGACTGATACATGGAAAATATGGAAAATTTTAAAACACCCCGAAAAAGTCGACGTGGGACAAGAATTAATGCAGGTATATTATCAGCTGATGATACCACTGCTAGTGAAGCTGAATTTACAGGTGATGATGTAAGACCTGAATTACAGGCACAGGGTACAACAGAATCCTGTATTTACGTACCAAGTAACCCAGACATGAATGCCGATGTACAGACAAATGCGCCTACTTTTCATAGTTTTAATTCTATGATGACTGGGGACACAATTCCTGCAAATAAATTAACCGGAGATTTACGGAAAGAAATTTCTGACGTTGTCGGAGATGTAATTCGAGGTTCTATGCAGGAAGTAGCTTCTTTGATTAAAGGAGTTATGAAAGAAGCAATAACTGCTATTGGAACACATCACAAGGAAGTAGGTCCACCCCCAGTAAATAGTCCAGGTGAGTTATCTAATTCTCACACAAACACCAAAAGACCCGTTTCCCGGACTAAATCACGTAGTAGAAATAGAACGAGACCAAATTTTCATACGGAACGAAGGGAAATTGGAAATCTATCAGAAAGTAACTCTAGTAGTGATGACTCTGATGACAGTAAAACAACGGTGAGTAATTTGGAAAGTAAATGGCTAGGTGTGTCGAGACAATCTAGCGCTAAACTTCCTTCTTTCACTGGAGCAGAGAAATGGGAAGTTTGGTTCAATCGTTTCAGAGATGTCGCAAAATTAAAAGGATGGTCTAAAGAGGAAAAATTGGCAGAAATTTTACCACGTCTTCAAGGCAGGGCGGGTGAATTTGTTTATGGCCAGTTATCCCGTACAATTCGAGGAAACTACAATTCACTCGTAGATGAATTGGGGCATCGTTTTAGGAGAGTGGAAACTCCGAAAACATTTGGAGCGGTTTTCAGTAATCGAAATCAAAAGGGTGCTGAAAAAGTAGAGGATTATGCAGCCGAATTAAAACGACTGTATGATAAGGCTTATGCCAACAGAGATCATACAACCAGGAAGGAAGATTTACTCCGACGCTTTTTGGATGGACTCTATGATGAAAACGCACGTTTCCACGTAGAATACGTGAAGGAGCCGCGGGATATTGATGAAGCAGTTTACGAAGTAGTAAACTTCGTTGAAACAAACAGACGCAGCAATGTAAATGACCCTGAAAGACGTCAAAAGAGACCTACACGCTTCATGAAAGACAAAACTGAGGATGACGGGTTTTATAACTCAGACAGAAAATATACACACAACCTCTCCAAATAAATTCCAAAATGGGAATAATGGGAAATCTAGTGTACAAAAATGCGGCAACGGTACCGGTAATAAAAAGAAACCAGAAAATAAAACAAAGTCAGAAGAAACAGTCACTCAGATTCAGGGTCTGAAAGACGAAATGAAGGAAATGATGGAAACTCTAACAGAGCGCATTCAGAAAATTGAACAGCGTTCTTATGGTAACCATGGCAACGGCAGATCAAATTTTCCTAAAGGGAATCCTTCGCAGCATGATAACTTCGCAATGAAAATTAATGACAATCCGAGATATCAAACAGTCAATTTTAGTGGTTGTTTTGTGTGCGGAGGTTCGCATTATGCACGGAATTGTACTCAAAATCAGCTTAGAAGACCATTAAATATCAGGGCTCAGCCTTTCGTTCCTCGTCCCGGAAATTCCAGTGGAAATATGGCCATGAATTTGCAAGCTAATAACAGCAACGCAAATCAGCCAACAAACTCCACGGGATCGCCTCAGTAGGCCAGGAGTCGGTCCCATATGTCAGTGGCCAAAGTAGTATGCTGGTATCTCCAAAACGGAGGGATATGTCTTATAATATTTCGGAAAATTTCTCTCAGTCTATCAGACGGGAAATTCCGAGATACGAGGGGGTATATATCCAGGGAACTCTGAATGGTATAGAAGTTACTTATACCGTAGATACCGGCGCCACGAAGACAATTGTGTCTGAAAGGGTATTATCGAGAATACCTTATTTTCAGCGTCCTGAAATTAAACAACCAGGGAAGAAAATAATTTCTTGCGCCGATGGGAGAGCCATGACATATAGGGGTAAAGCTACCTTTGATGTTTTCTTAGGAGCTTTGAAATTAAAAGAGGAACTGGCCATTGCTGATATTGAAGATGAAATACTTTTAGGAACGGACATTCTTCAAAAAGGGCCAAATGGACCTGCCGACATACTCCTGAGTGAAGGGAAAATGATTCTGGATAAGGTCGTCATACCCCTTAAACAGATCCCGCAGCCTAAGCTCGGAAGAGTATTTGCGGCTCATGATGTTAATATCCCAGGGATGAGTGAAGCCATCATTGATGCAACCATAAATGGGGATAATGACGTCAAAATGGACATGGTGATTGAAGGATCACCACAATTTACGGAGAAATATTCTCTTTTAGTTGCACCATGTATCATTAAACCCGGAGAGAGTCCCAATATAATGATCAGGGTTATTAACCCTTTCCATGGTCCAACAGATATCAAGAGGAATACGTGTATTGGCTTTGCAGAATCAGTAGGCTCTGATATCTCCGTGATAATGGATACAGAAAATGAGTCTGATAAAAATAATTTTGACTCTATTCGTCGAATTCAACTGACAAATCCCAAATCCAACACCGCACGTAAGATGTCTGATTCTCTCAGGATGGGGAGTAAGAAATCAGACATTCCAGTGCATCTTGCAGATCTCTATGAAGAGACTGTGGATCAGTTGGACTCCGGCAAACACGACGCTGTTGCAGACATGTTGAAAGACTATGGAGACGTATTCTCAAAGGATGAATACGATTTAGGGCTTACACATTTGGTGGAACATGCCATTGATACTGGTGATGCCAATCCCATCAAACAGCCTCCCAGACGTATACCTTTAGCATTTGCTGGTGAAGATAAAAAGGCTTTAGAAAACCTTCAAAAACAGGGATCTATCAGACCCTCAACTTCACCATGGGCTTCACCTATCGTGCTAGTACGAAAGAAAAATGGCAAAGTAAGGCCATGCTGTGACTTCAGACGATTGAATTCGGTAACGAAGAAAGATGCATTTCCATTACCCAGAGTTCAAGATTGTCTTGATGCTATAGAAGGAGCAACGTGGTTTTCCACGCTTGATCTTACTTCAGCATACAACCAAGTTCCTATCAAAAAGGAAGACATACCTAAGACTGCATTTGTGCTAAAATATGGTTTATTTGAGCACTTGACCATGCCGTTTGGGCTTTGCAACGCGCCTGCGACCTTTCAAAGGTGTATAGAACTGGCCTTGTCTGGACTGCAATGGGTCACCTGTCTCATTTACCTGGATGACGTTGTAATATTCAGTCGCACTTTCGAAGAACACGTACAGAGATTACGTGAAGTTCTAGAAAAAATCAAACGTGCCAACCTCAAACTTAAACCATCAAAATGTCATTTGATGAAGAAAGAAGTTGAATTCCTTGGCCACATTGTTTCTGGTGAAGGTGTCAAACCGAATCCTGATAATGTGCAAAAGTTAATAGACTGGCCTACTCCAACCAATGTTACCCAAGTTAGGGGTATACTGGGACTAGGAAGTTATTATCGTCGGTGGATACGAGACTTTTCAAAGATGGTACATCCTTTGACTGAATTGACAAAAAAACAAAAACCCTTCCAATGGACTTCTAAATGCGAGGAGGCATTTAAATGGTTGAAAACAACATTAACTGGCTCGAACATCATGGGATACCCAAAAGATGATTGTCAGTTTATCCTAGATACTGATGCTTGTGACGTCAGTATAGGATCCGTGTTGTCTCAAATCCAGGATGGCAGAGAGCGAGTTATATCATATGCTAGTCGTACCTTGAATAAAGCAGAACGAAACTACTGTGTGACAGATCGAGAACTACTAGCTGTGAAATATTTCACAGAGTATTTCCGTCACTATCTTCTGGGAAGGAAGTTTCTAGTAAGAACAGATCACGCTGCCTTGAAGTGGTTATTTAGCCTTAAGGAACCGAAGAACAGAATTGCAAGATGGATTGAAACGCTGTCAGCGTTCAATTTTGACATCGAACATAGACCCGGAAATCGGCATCAGAATGCCGATGCTATGTCTCGATATCCCAATCCTGTTAATGACGATACATTTCAAGATGGGATTTTGAAATGTGGTCCTTGTACAAAGTGTCAGAAAAGAGGCGTGGAAATGCAGAGTACTCTGGCAGAGAATTCCAATACTCAAAATGAGATACGGAGAGTAAACTCACCAGAAAAATTGCCTGCAGATGCCAATTCTGTTAACTTTCTACAAAGAA
>JAVTVY010030516.1:0-13411 GCA_036873755.1 Hanleya hanleyi | reverse complement strand
CCCGAAACTATAAAAAGCGAAATACGGACTTTACCCCTAAAATAGGGGAAAACATCTATCAACCCTAGCCAAAAGGGCTAATATCGGTCCCCGGGCTTATCGGGGCCTGCCTATCCAGTCAATGGGGTGGGTGCATGTAAAATTAGGATTTTTTCCCGAAACTATAAAAAGCGGAACACGGACTTTACCCCTAAAATAGAGGAAAACACCTATCAACCCTAGCCAATAGGGCTAATATCGGTCCCCGGGCTAATTGGGACCTGCCTATCAAGTCAATGGGGTGGGTGCATGTCAAATTAGGATTTTTTCCCGAAACTATAAAAAGCGAAATACGGACTTTACCCCTAAAATAGGGTCTGTATTATACAATATAGGGAAAATGCCTGTATGGGGTATGGGGATGGTCAAATTTTTTTGTGGGCTTTACTATGGCTTGTGGGGTCTCGTTTTTCTCGTCTCGCCAAGAAAATGACAATGGGAAGGGTCCCGGAGCGAATCGGTGAAATTTTTGGGGAAAGTCACCGAGGTCTGTATATCGGCCTATAGGCTGGCTATGGGAGGTATAGATCCAACCTGGAAAATTCACACACGTTCATTGTGGTATGGGTTGTTTGGTCTTGTTTTTCACGTCTCGTCATTTAGAACACGATGGGAAGGGTCCCGGAGCGAAACGGTGAAATTTTTGGAAAAGTGCCATATAGGCTCATATAGCTCCATAGGCTGGCTATGGGGGATAGGTCCAACCTGGGAAATTCACACACGTTCTTTGTGATATGGGTTGTTTGGTCTTGTTTTTCACGTCTCGTCATTTAGAACACGATGGGAAGGGTCTCGGAGCGCAACGGTGAAATTTTGCGAAAAGTACCATATAACCAATATAGTCTCATACTGGCTATATGGGGGGTATAGGTCCAACCTGGGAAATTCACACACGTTCATTGTGATATGGGTTGCTTGGATTTGTTTTTCACGTCTCGTTATTTAGAACACGATGGGAAGGGTCCCGGAGCGAAACGGTGAAATTTTTGGAAAAAGTCACCGAGGCCTGGGTAGGCCCATAGGCCTATACTGCATGGCTATGGGTGTATAGGTCCATACGGGGTGGACGTTTTGGGATCTAGGTGGGCCACTAATGGTCCGATGGGGTCGAGTGAGGTATCAATGTGAAACCTATGTGAGGGGGCAACCGATGGAATGGATGTGGGGTAGGAATATTGCCATTCTGCGCATGCGCAATAGACAAAGTGTATGGAAATAGACGTTTTGGGATCTAGGGGAGCCACTAGTGGGCCGATGGGATCGAGTGAGGTATCAATGTGAAGCCTATGTGAGGGGGCATCTGATGGGGTGAGTGCGCGGTTGAAATATCGTCATTCTGCGCATGCGCAGTGGACAAAGGGTATGGAAATAGACGTTTTGGGGTCTAGGTGGGCCACTAGTGGGCCGATGGGATCGAGTGAGGTATCCATGTGAAGCCTATGTGAGGGGATTAGACTAGGGTGTCGTTTCCATTCTGCTGCGCAGGTCACGTGGGTTGTGACGTCACTTCCGGGTTTCACCTCCAAACCCAGAAGAGTTCCAATGTTTTCTTAGACGTCCGGATGTTCAACCTCCGGGGTTTTTCCCGGCCCGGCCCGGCCCGGCCCGGCCCGCCCCGGCCGCAGCGCGCGCGCACGCGGGGCTGATCTGATGCCGCAGCGCGCGCGGGTTATCCGGAAGTGTGTGGGTGAATCCGCAGCGCGCGCGCATGAACACCCTCATACATACCCCAATGCAGGCGCAGACGTGAAGTGCCCGGATGATAGACACGGACGTCACCGAGAAAAACACATACAACTCGTCACATACAGTCGCCACCCTCAAGACCCTCATACATACCCGAAAAGATACGGACGTTACCGAAAAGACACGGATTTTACCGAAAAGACACGGACGTTACCGAAAAGACACGGACTTTACCGAAAAGACACGGACTTTACCGAAAAGACACGGACGTACCCGAAAAGACACGAAGGTGAACGACATTGTGGAAACCCCCCACAGACAGGTCAGTACATGTCCTATCATGTTCACAGGTTACGCCCGATTCACGCATAATAAAAGGATTGATCTGTAATCTGTGTTGTTGTTGCTCTCTTTTTTGGACTAACCCATCAGAATATTACGTATCATGGACTACACCCGTAGAGCTACGTCTAGGCGCGCATGTGTGACATGGTCTATAAAACACGTCTCTCTGGATCCTACACCTCCATTTCTACGGTTGCAGAGCTATGACGGACACCCGTCCCTATGCGACTCGCATTTTACAGCATGCGACCGTGGTTAATTCACTCACGGGTTACCGAGCAGTGGTTCGGTCCATGTTTTCAGATGGCGACGACAACGAGGGGCGACGCCAGATCCTGAACGAGTTCACAGAAGCGGTCCTCGACAGAGTGCACTCGATGGAGAGGTGTGCCATCACTCAGCACTACTGGACTATGACAGCCATCCTTGATGCTCGGGCTATGGACCACGAGCGCTCACGCCGGAATCAGCGACGGTTGGTTGGCCTAGTCATGGTCTGTGCCCTATTGACCCTGGCGCTGTGGCATTGACAGTGGGACCTCACCATAAATACGAGGGTCAGACAGAGTGTGTGTCATTCACCGATCGTCATTGGGTCAACCATGTCACCAGTTCTACGAGCCATCCTTCCCCTTACACCCCGGGTGGGGTTACACGTCTATGAAGATAAAGCCACCCTCGTGGAAGACCGTGGAGATGTTTGCTGGTCGCGCGCTGAGACCGTATCGAATACGGTTACGCTACACCGTGACGGCTGGACCAAATTTAAACGGGTGCTGAGCGGCGAGCTCGACGGACACCTCATCCACATAGACAATGCCATCTACGTACACCGTGGACCCTTCTTTCCACGCCTGGGCCGCTACCAAGACCCTACGCGAGGCTTCACCCTAGACCACGATCTGTGGACAGCCTTCGAGAAAGTGGTGCCTATCGTGGACCAGCTGTTTACACCGGACGAGCGGTCATCAGACGAGTTGGAGTGGGCTCGTGCCCTGAGAGAAGCGGCGGCAGAACCCAATGAACAAATGTCTAGCCATGAACCAGACGACGATGCCATTGATTACCCGGCTAGACTCAGTCAGCCCAGTGACATGACCACCCGATCCTTTGATCTCACGGGGTTCTCCCTATAAATACGAGAGACAGTCAAATCTGGTACCATTCACGTACTGACCATGACGGAGCATATAATACTGGCGTATCTCAGCTTGACCCCCGAGGTCTTCCTGCACGTGTATGCGGATAAGGTCGATATCATGGAGGAGGTGGGAGACATCTGTGATGCGGAACCTACACAACCGTGCCCGGCTCACATTCGTCTGTCCCGAGAGGGCTGGACCAAATTCAAACGGGTGTTGTCTGGTGAACTGGACGGCGATCTCATCCACTTGTGTCACGATGTGTACATCCGACGCGGCCCTTTCTTTGCTCAATTGGCTCGGCTAGATGGGGTACAGTGCATTTTACCCTTCACCCTGATCTATGGTCTGCATTGGAAGATGCCGTGGTAGATGTGGATCAAGTGCTTATCAAGCGGTCATCAGACGAGTTGGACTGGTCATTTACCATGGACATTGTGGAAGCCAACGAAGAAAATCAGGAAGAGACTCCGGCCCAAGATATACCCGTTATAAATAAACGATAGAGCCAGGATCCATCATCATTTGTCACCATGAAGCGCTGAGAGAAGGTGTTGGATAACTTATACTACAGTCCCGACAGTCCGGCGGCCTATAGTGCATTGTCGGCTCTCTATCGAGCGGCCAAACCCCAGGGAATACGTGCCCAAGTCCGAGATTGGTTAAGAAAGCAAGACACCTATACCTTACATCGAGCTGTCCGTCGCCATTTTCTACGGAACCGGGTCATCGTGGGAGGAATAGATGCCCAGTGGCAAGCGGATTTGGTCGATATGAGTGCCTTTGCCAAACACAATGATGGGAATCGATATATCTTGACGTGCATCGATATCCTATCCAAGTATGCGTGGGTGGTACCCATCCGGACGAAAACGGGGGCAAATCTCATAGCGGCGTTCAAAGACATCTTCAAGACCGGGCGCAAACCTTTGTGTTTGCAAACCGACGAAGGCACGGAATTCCTCAACAGACCGTTCCAAGCCTTTCTCAAGAAACAGAAGGTCTTCTTCTTCCATACGTACAACGAGACCAAGGCTTCCGTTGTGGAAAGGTTCAACAGGACATTCAAAGGCCGTATGTATAAATATTTCACCTATAAGAATACAAGGCGGTACATCGATGTTCTCCCGAAACTTGTGAGTGGTTACAATCGAGCCTATCACCGGAGTATAGAGAGAGCCCCCATTACCGTGGCCCAACGCAATGAAGCCCAAGTCCGGCGTGTCTTGTACCCCATACAATCGCAACGAGCACCGAAGGAGATGTTCACGGTCGGGGACCCTGTACGGATCAGTAAAGTCAAGGGCAAGCTCGAGAAAAGTTACTGGCGCAACTGGAGCGATGAGCACTTCCTGAATAAAAGGCGCCTACCCCGACAGCAGCGAGTCTATGAGCTGGAAGATCTTCGAGGGGAACCGTTGCTAGGGACGTTTTACGAGATGGAATTACAGCCTGTCGTAAAAACACAGCAAGACTACTACACGGTGGAGCAGATTTTGAAAACGGAACGTCGACGTGGCACTGTTTCATTTCGTGAAATGGCAAGGCTGGCCCAGTTCCTTCAATTCCTGGGTCGCAGCCAACCAGGTGAAACGACTATAAAGCCAGACACCACTACCGTCTTCCTTCATTCCACGTTCGACCACGGTGCTATGGACAAGCAGCAGCTGCCTCTGAACACAGCGTCTCCAGCCTATGGAGCTATATGAGCCTATATGGCACTTTTCCAAAAATTTCACCGTTTCGCTCCGGGACCCTTCCCATCGTGTTCTAAGTGACGAGACGTGAAAAACAAGACCAAACAACCCATATCACAATGAACGTGTGTGAATTTTCCAGGTTGGACCTATACCTCCCATAGCCAGCCTATAGGCCTATATACAGACCTCGGTGACTTTTCCCAAAAATTTCACTGATTTGCTCCGGGACCCTTCCCATTGTCATTTTCTTGGCGAGACGAGAAAAACGAGACCCCACAAGCCATAGTAAAGCCCACAAAAAATTTTGACCATCCCCATACCCCATACAGGCATTTTCCTTTATATTGTATAATACAGACCCCTATTGTAGGGGTAAAGTCCGTATTCCGCTTTTTATAGTTTCGGGAAAAAATCCTAATTTTACATGCACCCACCCCATTGACTGGATAGGCAGGTCCCAATAAGCCCGGGACCGATATTAGCCCTTTTGGCTATGGTTGATAGATGTTTTCCCCTATTTTAGGGGTAAAGTCCGTGTTCCGCTTTTTATAGTTTCGGGAAAAAATCCTAATTTTACATGCACCCACCCCATTGACTTGATAGGCAGGTCCCAATAAGCCCGGGGACCGATATTAGCCCTTTTGTCTAGGGTTGATAGGTGTTTTCCCCTATTTTAGGGGTAAAGTCCGTGTTCCGCTTTTTATAGTTTCGGGAAAAAAATCCTAATTTTACATGCACCCACCCCATTGACTTGATAGGCAGGTCCCAATAAGCCCGGGGACCGATATTAGCCCTTTTGGCTAGGGTTGATAGGTGTTTTCTCCTATTTTAGAGGTAAAGTCCGTGTTCCGCTTTTTATAGTTTCGGGAAAAAATCCTAATTTTACATGCACCCACCCATGACTGGATGCCTCTTCACGAATGCTTCACTTTGATACCTCACTCGACCCAATCGGACCATGCAGCGTATTTAAAGTCTAGGGACTACTTTTTCTCCGTGGAAGCTTTTTCCCGCGACCGCATCACCACCAGACCGCGGAGGAATTCGAGGTGAAAGTTGGGGCGCCACCTGTTGGAACTATAGCGGCCTTGACCTCTACACGGCCTCAGAGGTCAAAGGCCGTAAATGGCCGCTTCCTATACTTTAACCTGGGTTCCCCCTTAAATTTTACCCGGGGAACAAATAAGTAGGTCAAGTTGCGGTTAACCGTGTTTTATATACTACTCCGGTTTTCCCCCCGCGGCGCTTCGCGCCGCCCTGTAGGCTAGGTTTGTAGGAGCGGCGACCTTGCACTGGAGGGGCACGTTGCTGTTTATTTTAAAGTGCTCTGACTTGCTCATTCTTCTGTTCCGTTCGCAATGACCAGTAACTGTTTTAGATGTTAATTTACATAGAAATTGCATTAGCTTTAATGGACGATTAGCTGATTATCAAATTTAGAAATCAAAATTGCGTTCATATTATTTCTTTTTTGTGTTCATACTTTTCTCTCCAAACGTGTCAGCGCTCTCCAACCCTCTGCTGAAATGCTCATTTCTTCGAGATCACTGCGTATAGTTCGAATTTTGGAAGGAAAAATACTTTTTTTACATTCAAAAGTTATCAACTCAATTTTTAGCCCTTCAAATCACTTTTCGTCCGTGGCCCGTCGTCCGTCCGTCAGTCCGTCCGTCCGTCCGTCCGTCCGTCCGTCGTCCGTCGTCCGTCCGTCCGTCGTCCGTCGTCAGTCCGTCCGTAAACAATTCTTGTTACCGCAATTTCTCAGGAACTACTGCATGGATCTTTTTCAAATTTGGTACACAGGTTCCCCTTGGGGTCTAGTTGTGCAAGAAACCTTTTTTGGTCCGATTCGAAAATCCAATATGGCCACCAGGCAGCCATCTTGGATTTCCCCATGAAACCTTGTTACCGCGATTTCTCAGGAACTACTACATGGATCTTTTTCAAATTTGGTACACAGGTTCCCCTTGGGGTCTAGTTGTGCAAGAAACCTTTTCTAGTCCGATTCGAAAATCCAATATGGCCACCAGGCAGCCATCTTGGATTTCCCCATGAAACCTTGTTACCGCGATTTCTCAGCAACTATTGCATGGATCTTTTTCAAATTTGGTACACAGGTTCCCCTTGGAGTCTAGTTGTGCAAGAAACCTTTTCTGGTCCGATTCGAAAATCCAATATGGCCACCAGGCAGCCATCTTGGATTTTCCCAGGAAACCTTGTTATCGCGTTTCATCAAGAACTACTGCTTGGATCTTTCTCAAATTTGGTACACAGGTCCCACATGGGGTCTAGTTGAGCAAGATACCTTTTCTGGTCTGATTCGAAAATCCAATATGGCCACCAGGCGGCTATCTTGTATTTCCCCCCATGAAACTTCATCACGATTTCTCAGGAACTACTGCATTGATCTTTCTCAACTTTGATACACAGGTTCCCCTTGGGATCTAGTTGTGCAGGACACCATTTTCGGTCCGAATCGAAAAT
The DNA here is from genome assembly GCA_036873755.1 of Hanleya hanleyi. Classification (NCBI taxonomy): domain Eukaryota; kingdom Metazoa; phylum Mollusca; class Polyplacophora; order Lepidopleurida; family Hanleyidae; genus Hanleya; species Hanleya hanleyi. The sequence continues at coordinate 6,015 of JAVTVY010030516.1, read as the reverse complement.
CCAATATGGCCACAAGGCGGCCACCTTGGATTTCCCCATGAAACCGACCGCACTGCGGTGATCTAATGGTTAGAGCGTCGGCCTCGTAAGCGGTAGGTTCTGGGTTCGATCCCAGGCCGGGTCATACCTAAGACTTGAAAAATGGAACTTGTTGCTTCCTCGCTTACGTTCAGCATTAAGAGGATAGAACAAGGACTGGTTCGCTCGGTGTCAGTATAATGTGACTGAGTGGGGTGTCATGTCTGCCTACAGCATGATATTTCAGTGGGACAGCACTATAAAATGGCAGCATTAGATCTGCTCTGTTACAAGTAGGTTCCCCTTCCCCTCCCCCTCCCCTCCCTTCCCCTCCCCGTCGTGATATAGCTGAAAAAATGTTGAAAGCGACGTTAAACCCTATTCACTCACTCACTCACTCCCCATGAAACCTTGTTATCGTGATTTCTCAGAAACTACTTCATGGATCTTTCCCAAATTTGGTACACAGGTTCGCCTTGGGGTCTAGTTGTGCAAGATACCTTTACTGGTCCGATTCGAAAATCCAATATAGCCACCAGGCAGCCATCTTAGATTTCCCCATGAAACTTTGTTATCGTCATTTCTCAGGAAGTACTGCATGGATCTTTCTCAAATTTGGTACACAGGTTCACCTTATGATCTAGTTGTGCAAGATACCTTTTTTCGGTCCAAATTGAAAATCCAATATGGCCACCAGGCGGCCATCTTAGATTTCCCCATGAAACTTTGTTATCGTCATTTCTCAGGAAGTACTGCATGGATCTTTCTAAAATTTGGTACACAGGTTCACCTTATGATCTAGTTGTGCAAGATACCTTTTTTCGGTTCAAATTGAAAATCCAATATGGCCACCAGGCGGCCATCTTAGATTTCCCCATGAAACTTTATCGTGATTTCTCAGGAAGTACTGGCTGGATCTTTCTCAAATTTGGTAGACAGGTTGCCCTTGTGGTCCAGTTGTCCAAGATACCTTTTCTGGTCCGATTCGAAAATCCAATATGGCCACCAGGCGCCCATCTTGGATTTCCCAATGAAACTTTGTTATCGTGATTTCTCAAAAAGTACTGCATGGATCTTCCCCAAATTTGGTACACAGATTCCCCTTGTGGCCCAGTTGTGCAAGATAACTTTTTTGTTCCGATTCGAAAATCCAATATGGCTGCCAGGTGGCCATCTTGAATTTCCCCTTGAAACATTGTTATCGTGAATTCTCAGGAAATATTTCATGGATCTTTCTGAAATGTGGTACACAGGTCCCACATGGGGCCTAATGTGCAAGATACCTTTTTTGGTCCGATTCGAAAATCCAATTAATACGGTATTCCCGAGTTGTGACGTTGCTTCACAAGAGTCGGCGGATCAAACGGTGGGGCATATTCTATATATTGACTATAGAGAATATCCATATCTTCACCTTCCATATCAAGGAGTTCAAATAATTTGGAATTAAAATGTATTTCTTCAAATTTTAAATTAGTTTTCTTTAGTCCATGCAGTTGCAAGTGAACTGCCCCACTCTTTCGTCTGCCGGCGTGTCAGCTACATGAAGGGACGTCACTCTTGTGACACAATGTCACAACTCGACAACTGTAAACTACTGCATGTTTCGATCCAAGGGAAGTAATCAGGATTCAGACACTTTCAAATTCGAAGTTTCAACATTACTGCGCGGACCGGATCCCTTCAGTATTAAGTATTGTACCATCTTACTATTTTCGAGCATGGTATCTTAAAAGAGATATCTCGAACCAGTCCAGTAAACAGAACAAAATTAGCATTCATTCCTAATTACAAAGTCTTAAGTATGCCAAAATGTCAAAGAGATTTTTCTTCGCTTCCAGTACCCAATGATGACACGTGCAAAAAAATAAATAAAATAAAAATACTACAAAACGGAGACGAAGGATCCTCCGGACATGTACATTCACTTACAGACTAACTTTGCTCATTTCTCTTGTACTATAACAACTGACATAAGTACAGTTTCTAGAAATCTTGAAACTCTTGAAACTTAGAAAGATTATATCTTGGTGTTTTCCAGTGTCCCTTTTTCGATCTTTTTGGCTCAGATTCGAAATTCTGTAAACAAAATTACAACTCAATCGTCTTAGTAACAATGGACAACACGATCCTCTTGTCATTAGCTTACAATTATCGGACAATGGTGGGCGCCAAGATCCTTCAGGATCTCTCGTTCTTTTAAATGACGAGAAAAATCACAAAAACAATCTTAAAATGCAGTTGATTATATAGTGATGATATGTCGTTTTATATGCCGGAAATCTGCCAGAATACGTCTACAGCCATCTAGAAGGGCGGAGCTTCCGGGGCCTAGGCGGACCCTGGACCCTCGCCTGAAGTGCTATGATAGTCGAGCCCCTCAGTTTTTGGGAGCTTCCGCCGTCGCTGCGTGTATACACGAGCAGTTCTCCCTGGATGTGATGGTGCTGTGTTTGAACTGCAAGCAACACGAAATGGCGCGAAAAGAGATGTCAGACTGCAAGATGAAACAACCGGAGGCTGTATATTATTTTTGGGTGGCATACAGACGCGGTCCAATGGTATAACCGCTTAAATGAAGGGATAAAATATATATCGGTCGCATTTTAGCTGTCGAGAAGTTCAAACGCGTGAACTCTCCAACTTTAGGTTTTGGTACAGCCACCTGTTCTAACGGTTCCGACTAACTACAGCTCAACGTCATCACCAATGACGTCTCGCGTGGGCTGCAGACAGAGAAAATATCTCAGAAGTGACCAACGGTGTGATAGTGTGGTTGGTGGCGTGATCAGATGTGTTATTTATAACTGTAATGAGAGGGTTTGTCTTTTAGCCGAATGCGTACAGATTGTTTATACAAAAGGCAGTCCGCAAAGGAGTGGCATGACAACCACCTCGCTGGGGGTCTAATAACACCCCAGCCACCAGTCAGATTTTTGGACCGGATTCGGGGCCTTCGCGCACATCGCCGGAAGTGACATCATATATAGTAATATAGATATTTGCCGAACATTTCGATTACTTTTCTAGTCTGCATATTACCTCTGTTGACCTAGCGTTAAAAAGAATTATCTGGAGATAATTTTCCCTGTTTATCTGTACAGAGCATATGAAAAGTAGTTCGCTCGTGTGCAACACTAAAGGAGTTGTTCGGCCGGATTCAAACTGAACCGTGCGTTGGTTGGTTTCCCCTATACGTAATAGCAACGTAGTAAAGGTCAACTTCCGCTATTGGTGGCAGGTTTGGTAATGGAGCCTGCGAAATGGAGCATGCGCTGTGGGGAGGTTGGTGGCATGAAAGCATCGGCGGGCTGCAAAAGGCTTGAACAGATAGTCAGCCAACTACCGTGCGCTTAAGGAATTTATTACGTTGAAACATCATTGGCCAAACCAATAAATTAGTAACGTCACCAAATTGAGTAACGATATGCTCACTTTTACCGTTTCGTTACTGAAAACCATAACAATTACAAGCGTCTAGTCGGTCATTCATAATCCAGCCGTCGTCCATTAGAGAATATCCGCGTCCATAATCCAAAGACCTATTTACAATATCTTTTTAATGCTCTCACCGTGTTCATGTATGGTGTTGTTAATCTTTAATCGCTTTCCGATTGTTTATTTCCACGATTTTTTTTTTTGAGGGATCGATCCATATCCGTTGTATTAGGAACCTGCACAAGTGTAGATCACGTGGTGCATTTTGGATGAGATCCGGCCGACGTCATATGGGACGTAACCTGTGAGAGATCCAACGATCGCAAAAAGTAACAGTGAATGAAAGACAATGAGAATATTTTTTTTTAACAAACTTTTGGAGCTTGATTCTCGTGTTTCAAATTCAGAAGTGCATTATCTTTCAAGCGAGGCAATTTGCAAATTTTCACTCATATGAAACAGACGCTATCAACGAAAACCCATTGCTCCATGAAAATCTTACGACGCCAAACGACCGGAACTCACCCAGTACGTTAAGTGATCGACACATGAGAAAATAGCCATGCTAAATTAGCAAAGATTGTCTTCATGCAGGGTTGTCCAAATGACTCTCCGCTGACAAAAATAATCGGTTTGTTTGAGTGCAATTTGTTCACACGAATAAGCCACATCTAACTAAATTGGATCTGTCAATCATTTCGAACTTTATTTTGATGTTTTGTATCATTTCTTAGAATTTAATGTAGTTAGGAAATTACTACGCGACTGAGGCCATCCTTAAAAATATGTTTGTTTAATACTCTGGCAGCACAGCTTGTTATGCTCATTATCCCACAGACATATATGCATTATTAAAATAGACCTTCAGTACATTATCTTGGATAACTGACCAAGTTGACAGATAGGTCACTCTGGGTTTACAATTGCCATCAAACAGTGAATCGCACTGCCCTTCAATACTGCAACTGCTCACTTTAAGGGGAAGTATCAGCACATTTTTAGCATTTTAACATTCTACATTCAATCTTTTGGGTGTTTCTGAGATGCTTTTTAGCGTTTTAGAATAAATTATTGTAAATGTAACTACTCCTTTGCTGGTATCCTGATCCTCAGTAGTATAGGAAGGGCAAATCTGGCCATATATTTGGTGGGTGAGGGAAATGCAGAGTGAGTGACGTCACGTCCGGTAAGGTCATGTGGAGGTGAACGGTCAGAGGTCATTTGAAGGTCAAAGGGTATTTCCTTCCGGTGAGTATCTGCATGCGCAGTCTGGGACTAGTACAAAAAGTGCCTTGGAATAGACATGTTGGCCTCGAGGTGGGCTAATGGGTCGTATGAGGTATCATATTGAAGCGTTCACCGAGCCCGATGGGAAAATGGGTGGTTAGGTCACGTGACTGGGAGGGGTGGATGTAACAGTTTCTCCAGAAAGGAAAATATACGGAAAAACGAACTGGACAGGCTGTCAACTGGCTCGAGGCGGGCCATCCTTTGTCCGAATGGATCAGGGAGGATGTGATATTGAAGTGGTCGTCGAGGCCGATCTTGTGATGTATGGTATGTATGCAAAACTGGGATTTGTCATGGAAAAATAAAATGCGGAACACGGACTTTACCCCTATTAAATGAATGTCTAGATGAGGTAATAGCGGTCCCCAGCGGATCGTGGCCTGCCGCGAGGTGCCGGATGTGATAGTGGTTGCATGTAAATCTTTACACAGAAAAAGCGGAACACGAATTTTACACCTAAAACATGGTGAGCAACTTCCGTCAAACGAGCTGTGCTCTGAATACCTGAACTCTGGTATACCGTGATAGAGTTACCGCCTCTCCCTTCCTGGGTACAGAGTATTTGTGTGTGTGAGTGAGTGAGTGAGTGAGTGAGTGTTTGTGAGAGTGAGTGAGTGAGTGAGTGAGTGAGTGAGCGAGCGAGTCGTGCTCAGCGCCCGTGACGCGTGCCCAACGCCCATCTTAACGCAATGACGCACGTGAATGAGTGGTCATATAAGGTCGCTTGTATACGATTACAGCCTCAGTCTGTACCATGTGGAGTACATGTACCTTATGTCAGAAGACACTCCCTCGTCACGACAGTATGCTCAAACATAGTCGTCTGATGCATAGACTAGAGTCCACTTACTATGAGTCCGCCAAGTGAAGTAGAGCCCCCTTATACCATGACGGTCAGCGGCCCGACGGGATGTCGCAAGTCGTCCTGTGTGATCAAATACTTAGAGGAAGGACTCATAGCGGGCGGACTCAGTGGTGTTTCATGTCTATGCATCAGGCGAATATGTCTGAGCATATTGTCACGACGAGTGTCTTCTGACAGAACGTACATGTACTCGACATGTTACCCGGTCAGAGAGTGGTTACAGACTGAGGATAATGATATGCAAACGATCTCATATGACCACTCACTCACACACGTGCGCCACTACGTTGGCGGGTGCTGGGCACGCCTCATGGGCGTTGAGCACGCCTCACTCACTCGCTCGCTCACTCACTCACTGACTCACTCAATCACTCACACATACTTTTGTACTCAGGAGGGGGGAA